>CAUYPO010004724.1:0-12663 GCA_963574435.1 Cheirogaleus major
AGACAGAGTCTCACTGTGTTGCCCGGGCTAGAGTGTCGTGGTGTCAGCCTAGCTCACAACAACCTCAAACTCCTGGGCTCAAGTGATCCTCCTGCCTCAGTCTCCCGAGTAGCTGGGACTACAGGCATGCGCCACCATGCCTGGCTAATTTTTTCTATATATTTTTAGTTGTCCAGCTAATTTTGTTAGTAGAGACAGGGTCTCACTCTTGCTCAGGCTGGTTTCGAACTCCTGACCTTGAGCAATCTGCCTGCCTCGGCCTCCCAGAGTGCTAGGATTACAGGCGTGAGCCACCGCAACCGAACCCAGATTTTACTTTAAATGTAACTTTCTCAGATAGTCCTTGATTACCGTATTTAGAGCAGCTCCAGAAATAACTTTCTACCCCATTGCTCTCTTATTTTTTCTTATAGCATTTTTCACTATTTGAAATTATCTCATTGATTTATCATTTGGTTCCTTGCTTACCTCTGTCTTCCTCGTTAGCATATAAGCGGAATGAGAGCAGGAACCTGGTCTGCCTTGTTTCCTGCTGTAACTCCCCTGCCTAGAACAGTTCCTAGCACAGAGCAAATATGCAATTAATGTGTGTTGAATGAAAAAGCGACCACTGCCAAGTGTCCTCAAGGAGAATCTTACCAATCTAGCAAACGTACCTCAAATGTGTTTTTTTTAAGACAGAGTCTCACTCTATTGCCTGGGCTAGAGTGCCGTGGCATCAACCTAGCTCACAGCAACCTCAAACTCCTGGGCTCAAGCAATCCTTCTGCCTCAGCCTCCCGAGTGGCTGGGATTACAGGCATGTGCCACCATGCCCGGCTAATTTTTTCTATATATTTTTAGTTGTCTGGCTAGTTTCTTTCTATTTTTAGTAGAGACGGGGTCTCACTCTTGCTCAGGCTGGTCTCGAACCCCTGAGCTCAAACAATCCTCCCGGCTTGGCCTCCCAGGGTGCTAGGTTTATAGGTGTGAGCCACCGAGCCCGGCTGTTACTGAGCAGAGCACTCAGATTTCATTACATTGACCACTGTGTATTTCTATTCAGAAACTGGGCTTTATAAGGGTTAGTAAAGATCTGTGTATAGAGTGAGTATACATAAGTCACATTTAGGTTTTTCAGGGGTATGATATTGGCGAAGTCTCTGAGAGGTAGGTTTATTTGACTACCTGGAGGCAAGATTATGCCCTAAATGGACTTCAAGGGATATTACCTAATTAATTTTATAAAAAATATCTCTGGGATCTGCAGTTCTCTTGTCTCTACTGTTATCACCCTGGGCCAAGTATTATAGCAATGTCTACAGGAATCTGTATGATAGGGTACAGAGAAAGACAAACCAAAAAAGAATCATTCTATGTTTTTTTTTTTTTTTGAGACAGAGTCTCTCTCTGTTGCCTGGGGCTAGAGTGCCATGGCATTAACCTCACAGCAACCTCAAACTCCTGGGCTCAAGTGATCCTCCTGCCTCAGCCTCCCAAATAGCTGGGACCACAGGTGTATGCCACCAGGCCTAGCTGCTTTTTTTCCTATTTTTAGAAGAGACAGGTTCTCACTCTTGCTCAAGGCTCAGGCTGGTCTTGAACCCCTGAGCTCAAGGAGTGATCCTCTCACCTTGGCCTCCCAGAGTGCTAGGATTGCAGGCGTGAGCCACCACACCCAGCCAATATCCTTCTTCTAATTCATTCCCATACTGCAGCTAGAGAGGCCTTTTTAAAAGGTCATGTGATATCCCTCAAATTCTTAAGATAAAGATCAATTAAGCCTTGAAGTGACCTGCAAAGCCCTTCATGATGTCACCTATAGCGAAATAAAAATATTCCTCCCCTAGAGAGGTAGAGGCTGTGTCCCCTTCTCCTTGAGTCTGGGTAGGCTCTCTGACTGCTTTGACTATGAGAGTATGGAGGAAGTGATACTGTCTCCCGGTTCTGTGGCCAGCCCTCTCTTCTCGGGAGCACTCCTCTGGGAACCCTGCCCTGCCAAGTTAGAGGCCCGAGGCTGCTGTGGAGAGGCCACGGCAGATGCTCTGATGAAACATCGGCTGAGCCCGGCTTCAAGGTTAGGCAGAGGGCAGAGCTATACGGCCTTGAGGAGACTGTTGGTGGAGCTGGGGAGGACAGAAAACTGTCATTAGAGGCTGGATAAAAGGTGACTCTTTTGATGTAGTGGCAGAGAGTTTGGCAACATTATCACCTATAGTAATGTGGAAAACAGAAAAGGTAACCCATGGAGTTTACTATGGAAACTTCCAGGCAGAATGCTTAGTGACAATTTTTTTTTTTTTAAAGATACACACAATAAGGTGCAGGCAGAGAAAGATAAGTTTAAAAAGTACTATTCAGTTTTTAAGTAAAATTTAGAGAAAATGTAAAGAGCTAGAACTTACTGTGTAAAACAAAAACAAAACAAAATTTGGCTTCAGTTCCTAGGGCATGGCTGTAAAACCTTTTTTATGACTTCAGAAATATTTAAGGGTGTGCCTCATAGAGTTTCTAAAATAGGTAAGAAGGCTTCTAAGAATCCTAAGGGTATTGTTTCCTGGTACCCTGACTCTGAGCCTGGGGCCAAAGAAGGGCTTATCTTGAAGAGAATTGTGGATGTGTGTTTTGTTTAATAGAATGAACTTTAATAAGGTTCACAGGAAGCCCGTGAAGGAGCTCAGGACATTTCACCGCAAAATATGACTCCTTGGTATAAAGGGTATTTTGAATTAAAGGCCCTTAGAAATCAACAGGCCTTAGAAGAGGCTATCCCTCTATCTGCATAAAACCAGCCCCATCAAAAAGAACAATTGACTTCCTTTCCCCTCCCTGTTATCACATTATATTGCAGGAAACAAGATGAAGAATCCAACCAGACCTGGCCCAAACCATTTAAAGATAATACCTATCTCTCAGGTTAATTCAGTTACCAAAGAGAATCATTTATAAGTCAATCTGTTTCCCCCATCCATTCATTCTCCCAAGTATCTATTCATCCTCTCCAGCAACCACTTACTGCCTTTCAACAGAATTACTTATATTCCTCATCTCCTCCTCCCCTCTAAAATGAGGGTATATAAACTTCTGGACCTCACTGGGATATTGGGTAATCACTCTGTGATTCTCCCTCTGCACATAGTAAATAAATTTATAATCTCTTTCTGTTATTAATTTGCCTTATTGAGTTGATCTTTCAGTGACTCTCCTGGGGTGAAGGAGAAGTTTTCCCTCACCCCCACACCCACAAAGATTACAAGAGAAGTGTGTAAGTGGACACATTATCAGCTTGGACAAGTGAGCAGAGAAAGTTGAAAGTGCAAAGAGTCCTTAGGGCCCCCAAACTTCTATGGGTAGGAAATAAGCCAAGAAGATTATTCAGCTGCAGGTGTTACTTCTTATGGAGAAGGGATAATTCAGAAGGTGCAACAAGAGTCTAGAGAAGCCAAGAGCTGCAGAGAATGATTTCTAGGGAGCAGGACAGGGTCCTCCAGTCAAAGAACTGGCAACACGTGGGTTTCAGACTTGCTAAGGCAATGCCTGGCATGTGCCTGTTGTTCCACTCTTCGAGCAGAAGTATTCAGGGCATTTATCCCATGCCTGCATCATCAGTGTGTGTTTGAGTTACCTGAGTCAGATACCTTTTCTTTCTAGTTCACAGATTGTCATCTCAAGGAAAATGGCACTAGACGACAGCATCGAATGAGCCCCATCAGCATCTGAACCTTATTTAGTAAGAACTTGGATCTCAAGCTTGAGCTCGGGATCAGATTTTTTAGGTCTTTTACAGGGAGTGGGTATATTTTGCCCTCATAAAATGTGAATAATTTGTGTCCAGAAGATGAACCGTGGCTAAAGATGGGCACAAGTTATTTGAAACCCTTCCCTTTGAGAGGCGGCATCTGTCATTCTCCTTGATCCTGGTGGGCTCTGTGATTTTGGCTGATAGAATATGGTGGAGATGGTGCTCTGTCAGGATCTGGCCAGACCTTAAGACCTTAAGACTTTCTGTCTCTCGGAACTTCCTCTCGAGCTCTGAGCTGAAATGTAAGAAGCTGCAAGGCTAGAAGTGCCACTTACAGGTGCTCTGATCAATAGTTACAGCTGAGCTCACACTCTCAGCCGTTGAAACCAAGGTGCCAGGCATGTGAGCAATGCCATCTTGGACTCTCTAGACCAGCCTAACTGTGATGGTTAGTTTGTGTGCCAACTTGGCTGCACCATGGGGTACCCAGACGTTTGGTCAAACATTATTCTTGGTGTGTCTGTGAGGGTGTTTCTGGATGAGGTTAACATTTGAATCAGTCGACTGAGCAGAGCAGATTGTCTTCCTTTATGTGTGTGGGCCTCATCTGATCAGTTGAAGTCCTGAGTAGAACAAAAAGGCTGGATAAGAAAGAATTCTCTCTGACTGCTGGGACATTGGTCTTCTCCTGCCTTTGGACTTGAACAGACTTGGACTGGAAGTTAAGCCATTGGCTCTCCTGGATCTCCTTGCTGGGTTGCCTGCTGAATGTAGAACTTGGAAATTCTCAGCCTCCTTAATCATGTGAGTCAATTTCTTCTAATACACACGTGTGTGTACATATGTTTGTTCTGTTCTATATGTAGGTTCTGTTTCTCTGGAGAACTTTGACTAATACATCAACTTCTAGATGAATGCAAAACAGAAGAATCACCCAGCTGAACCCTGCCTAAATTCTTGACTCAAAATCATAGGGTATAATAAAATGATTGTTTTTAAGCTGCTAGACTTTGGGGTAATATGGTATGTCGCAAAAGATAAGTGACATAGTCAGCTGTGCCTAAATTCTCTAACTTCACATGTGCCCTGTGCCTTAGCTCTCTGTGCTCCAACCACACCCTTTCAGTATCAGCTCATGCCTCCTCACTCCTCTTTATCCTTCACCTCTTTCTTAGCTTATGAGGATTTTCTCAGGGAAGTTCTCTAGATTAGTCCCTTTGTTATAGCAGATTCTCCCACAAGAACCCTGCTTCTTTCTTTCAGCGCAAATATCTCTGTGATTATTTGATTAGTGCCAGTCTCCACCTCTAGATTGTAAACTCCATGAGAACAAAGAGCAAGACTTTTTGATCATCAATGAATTCCCAGAGCTCAGCACCATGTCTGGACATAGTAAGTGCTGAATAAATATTTGTTAAGTAGATGAATGGAATATTTGATGCAGCTGATAAGGACTCCATTCTCATCATAGCTTTTAATAACTGTGCCACTATTCTTCTCTTCACACATTGTGAAAATTTGGATTCCCAGCCATTGTAACTGGGGAAAGACAGTGTGACTTAATATGAGGCCTCTGCTCCTGCTTTGCTCTTGTGTGGGAAGGCAGCTAAGTGCAACTAGAGTTGCTAACGTTCCTTTTCATAATCTCTGGGGAAGATGAATCATACAGGAGCCCCTGGGTGTCGTGGGCACAGGAACGCAGAGAGAAAAGAGCAATCAGTGCCTGCTCACATTTATGTCTTCTGTGGAAATAAGGTGCTTTCCTGGGAGTCTAAAGAAAATTGTGGGCGCTGGAATTGTTTAAAGTATTTCTAAATTTAAGTTTAGAAATAATTTATTGCTAGATCATGATGAGCTTTCCCCCACTTTAACCTTTAATCTAAAACTGGAAGAAAGAGCTGCTTCATCACCAGTCCTGATAGCTAGGAAAATTCTGCACCTTCCATAACCACTGCTCCTAGAATTGTTTTCTTAATACCTAATCTGTATTCCTACTGTTTAAAAATGCATTCCCCTACCTAGTTAGCCCTGTGGATATGGAAAATAAATGCTCCATTGGAAATAGTCTTAAAGGTCTTTTTTCTTTTTAGAGACAGGATCTCATTCTGTTGCCCAAGCTGGAGTGCAGTAGCATAATAATAGCTCACTGCAGCTTCAAACTCCTGGGTTCAAGTGATCCTCCTCCTTTAGCCTCCCAAGTAGCTGGGATTACAGGTGTGAGCCCTCACACTCAGCCTGGAAAGAAACTTTCTTAAAATGTTTCTGCTCTACTCAAAGATCAGTTTGTCATTGTTGCTGTTAGTGAAATAAGTTCAGGTATCTATAAATGCTCTTATAATTTCCATTTCATAATTTTAAAAGTAATTTCTTTTACGTTATGATATTTCTCTGAGCAGTAGCCTCCAAATGGGTCTGGGTACAGTATTTCATTCAATGGGTGTAGCAGAGTTCCAGCTGGAGAAAGGAGGATTTCCATTTAGCCCTTTTCATTGTAGTAAGTTCACACTCTCAGATTCTGCCCATTTCCACTTCCATGATTCGTCCTCCCTCCCTGAGTACACAATACTGCATTTGTCCTTTTTGAACATGCAGCAGATTAAAGAGCTGGGCAGGAGGCAGATGTAGGCACACCTTTGATCTCTCATCCTTGGAGGTTAAGGGAGGGCAGACACCTGGCGGCGGCTGAGCTGGAAACAAAACACAGGCCCAGGCTGGAATTACCTTAATGGGAGCCACAGCTCCAACCGCAGAAGCAGCTGGAAGCACTGAGTGGGCACGGAGGGAAGACAGCCCCGTGGCTGGGTACAGGAGGCAACAGAGTCCTAACGATGTGATTCAGGTTAGCTGGGTTGGTTAGGCAGAAAGACCTAGGAAAGCCGCCAGGGAGGACCAGGCAGCCGCATGAAGAAAAAATGAAAAGTAAATCTTTTGTAAATAATGTTGCAAAACTTCCAGCTGTGCACAAATTCAGAAAGGCAATTTTGATGGCAATGCAGGAAGCTTTCAAAGAAAGGATTTTTAAACCTTTTTCCTCTGCGGAACTCTCTTTTGATAAAAGATATCACCTTTGCACCACGATGCTGTGAATGCTGTTAGTCAAAAAAACAAAACCCTCGGGTTCCTGTGATTCTTCGGTGAGGCCGCACTGCCCCCTGGCGTTCGGGCGCTGTAGTTACTCCACCACGTGTAAAGCCCAAAGAACAATTGAGCCGGGGAAGGATGCAGCTTCCGGCTTTACTCTACCTGGAGAAACCTGTCTGACAGCACAGGATCAGAAAATAATAGCTCCAAACCTCAAACCTAGACCCGGTTTGATAAGACATGGAATAAAAATTTGAAATTAGGAATCCTTCCTTGTCCATCCTCAGTAGAATCTCCTGAGTTGATCAAGTAGCTCTGAAAAGAAATCGATCAGATTCAAATCTGCCAATTTTTCACGTACGAGTGGTCACGTGAGTGGCGGCTGCCGCACACCTATTTTCAGAGCCACCTCAAATGTCGCCTGTGCTGTAAAACCTTCCCTGACTTCTCAGCAGTTGGTACCTTGCAGGTAACCCATGCCTCTCTCTGCCTTCGCGCGTCTCTCTGATGGAAAGTGAAAGTGTGGATGACACCCGATTTGTCCCTGTAGCCAGCGAGACTAGCGTAGAGCCTGGCAGACAGCGTGTCCGGGGAACACTTCTGTGCCACAGTAGCATGTCCTGGACTCTTTCAAAAGGAACCGGGGCCAAAGAAGACTGCGCTTGACCTCTACTGCTCTTGGCCGTTCTGATTCTAATAACTGGACCTCCGAGAATATTCTGGGGCCAGAGAGGGTCCACCTGTCCCATTCCAGGACAGAGCTCTACCCCCAGGGCCAGGCCAGAGCTGGAACACGGCTAGGAGTGGAAGTCAAGGGCAGTCTTCCATGGCCCTGTTTCATTTTAAAGGAGCTCAGAATATGCCACTGTGACAAAAACATGATTTTGAGCTGAAGACATTTGAGAATAGGCTCTTTTCTGAATTCCTTTATCTGCCTAAAAGCAGAGCCTCCCAAAAGAACTCAGTTGTCATAAATCTCTTCCCCTAGAGTTTCTGCAACCAGGGAAGTTGACTTTATCACCAGAGAGAAGCCCAAAACACACCTAAACAAGAATTGTCACAGAACTATAATATCTCCCATCTATTCTCCTACAGGCTCATTATCTTTCTTAAATGTAATTTGTTTTTCCTTAAGAGCCCTTCTTTCCCCTATTAAGATGGCATATAAGCCCCAAATTGTAAGCATCTTCTTGAGTCACATTTTTCTGTGAACTCCTGTAACATACATGACTAAAAATGTCTTTTCTTTTGCTAATCTTGTGTAAGTTAAATTTGTAGCCCCCCCAAACACTTAACCTAAGAGAGTAGAGGAAAATTTTTTATCTGACAGACTTTCCTCTGTGCCTTTGGCCAAATATTGGACTCCACTGTGCTAAATCTCTGCTCAGGTCCTCAGAACTAGCTTGGCACCTTGTGCCAGGACCTCCTCCATTGGAGCAAGTGTGACAAATAAATCCACTGTAAATGAGAAAGAAAATGCTCCATGTAATATTCGATGTGTTAATATTTGTAGAATATCTTTGAACAAAGGCTGAAAAATACAAGTGCTAGATAAGTGTTTTTTTTTTTTTTTAATTTTTTAATTTTTGAAATAGGGTCTCGCTCTGTCTCTCAGGCTAGAGTGCAGTGGTGTCATCATAGTTCACAGCAACCTCAAACTCCTGGGCTCAAGCGATCCTCCTGCCTTGGCCTCCCAAAGTGCCAGAATGACAGGTGGCAGTCACCACGCCCAGCCTAGACAAGTGTTTATTAAATAAAAATGAATTGTACAATCTTAGTCTTTAAAACAAGACAAAGCAGACCATTGTTAGGGCTCCAAACCTTCTAAATATTTTTCTTATTTTACACTCCATCTTTAAATCTTACACATATGATGATGGAAAAAGTGTATATTGTTAAAAAGGCTAAAAATTTTTATTGTTGGGATAAGATGATCAAAGTGGGATCATTTTAACTAACTTCTGTATTTTGAAGTATAACTGGGAGTGCATTTTTAATGTGTACAGGGCACCTTCAGACTTATACACATGGAATAGCTGGATGGCTACAGAGATAAAAGGTGCCAATAACCACTAACAATGGTGCAAAATTATACATCCTATGGGGGCCTGTGAATACATATTCTTTTCTAAGAGAAGAAGAGACGAGAAAATTGAGCCCTCTAATGCAATTTCAAAAGGCATACGATCACCAATGAGCCACGTGGGGCTGGCAGAGTGCACTCTGACTTCCTGGGAATTTCACAGCATTCCAAGACAACCTGGCAACTGACAACTTCCTGGACAGCTGTTTCCCCCATTTATCCCCCCAGTTCTTTTTTTTGGTAGTTGTCAGCTAAATCTTTACACGAGTGCAATATCCACTCTGCAGAAATACATTCATCTCAGAGGTTTTCATTTTCATTTGGCAAAGGATATGCAAGAATTGTGATTGACATTCTCGAAGCCTAAAAGTGAAAATTCAAGGGTATGTTTTCTACAAGCACAATCAAGCATGATATTGTAGTATTATTATCTTTACGAGAAATTTCTAAGCAGTATTAATGTCTCTAAATGTAAATCATAGTTCTGATTCTACCTGCTCGTATTAACCATATCCTGAAATTGATATTTGCCAACTGTCCTATAAGCAAAATGTATAATTCTTTCTTTGACTGATAAATCATCTAACATTAACTTTTCCATAACTAAGCAAACTGAGATCAAGGTCAATCTGTTTTATTTTAGTTTACCTTATTAAGAAAAAATGAAGAGGTGAAGCTGCTCGACTCTTGATTGGAACTGTTCAATAGCCTCCCATGGCTCTTTGCAAAACTTTCAAAATCCTTAATGTGGCTTACCAACATTTCAGGTTGCCTGAGTGAGCCTTTATTACTTTTAGTTTTGTCTTGGACCACTCTGATCGCTTCTCCCTCCTTCTCTCCCTTGCCAATCTCTGCGTTCTAGCTACTAGAACCTTCGTTTGGTTACTTCACTTTTTGTTCTCATTCCTGCCTCTGGCCTTTGCTCTTTGCTGTTCCCTTATTGGGAATTCAAGGAAGACTTCCCTGAGGAGAGGCAATTTATTTTCCCTGATCACACAGCTCATGGTTGCCCTAGGATCACAACACCCCGATATCTCTCTCTTTATAGCACTTGTAGCAACTGTAAAGATTATATGCATAAACATTACAAAAAAAAGAAGGTCTCGGATTATCTGCTCTTTGAAGTCAGGGCAGAGGCTGGGTCAGTGTTATTGCTGTGTCCTCGGGAGTGACCTGGTGCCTCGCACACTGTAGGAGCTCAGTAAATGCTCGTTAAATAAAGGGAAGGAATTCTTAATTCCACCTGACTCTGAAATTGGCAATTCATGTTTACCTGCTTCATGGCTGCATTTGAGCAGAAATGACAACCATGCCATGGGCGTTGATTATTTAAGTGTGAGATGAAGCCAGTTGTTTTTAATAAAGGTAGAAAAGAGATTTTGAATTTGTACTTCCCAAGAGCTTTTTAAAAATTTTATTATTTTAAAATTTATTTTCATTTCATTTTATTTTTTTAGAGACAGAGTTTTGCTGTCATCCAGGCTGGAGTACAGTGGTGTGATCATAGCTCACCGCAGCCTTGAACTCTTGGGCTCAAGCGATCCTCCCACCTCGACCTCCCAAAGTGCTAGGATTATAGGTGTGAGCCTCTGAGCCTGGCTCCCAAGAGCTTTTTAAACAGATATTTTCTTCCATATTTACTCAAATGATGGCAGCATAATCGTTAAGAGAACCTAAACTACTATAGTCTTGATGAAGTAATTCCATTTTATAATAATCTATTTTAAAGAAATAATTATAGTTGTTTTTACCCTTGCCCCCATAGAGTTTATTCCCAGCAGAGCAACAAGAATAATCCTTTAAAAACCAAGATCATGTAACCCCTTTGGTAAAACCCAGAAATGGTTCCTATTTTACTCATAGTAGAAGCCAAATCCTTCCAATTGCCAACGAAGTCCTGTATAATTCATGTTATTTATAAATTTTGTGTTATTTTTTTCTTCAGAATTTTCTACAATGAGATATTTGTTCAGAAAAAACAAAAGCATTATTAAAAAGAGAAGAGGGACATTCAGAAAGGAGCTTTGGAAAGTTAATATTCTGTTTCGTTATTATCAAAAATAGGTTATGAAGACTCTAGATGTTTTTTAGATGATTTTCTTAAATGGGAGGAATGTGATCATCACTATTTAGCCATTGAGTTGCTGATTTCACACACACACATGCACACACGTGCAGACGCATATATGCACAAGAATTTGCTCTTTGACTTCTACATTCCTCTTTCTTAAAAGGTAATGAGAAACAGATAAAACCAAGGAAGTGTTTAAGACTTTTAGAGAACTATACCAAGTACTAGTTCTTATTTTGTATTCCTTTTGATGTCATTGTGTCCTCCCTAATTTTCTTGATTTGACTGCAGCTGCTCATCAAGCAAGCATCTCACCCACATCAGGGCAGATTCAACATTGAGGAGCCAAAACCAGCCTGAGTAAGAGCGAGACCCCCTCTCTACTAAAAATAGAAAGAAATTAATTGGCCAACTAAAAATATATAGAAAAAATTAGCCGGGCATGGTGGCACATGCCTGTAGTTCCAGCTACTCGGGAGGGTGAGGCAGAAGGATCACTTGAGCCCAGGAGTTTGAGGTTGCTGTGAGCTAGGCTGACGCCACGGCACTCTACCCAGGGAACAGAGTGAGACTCTCTCTCAAAAAAAAAAAAACCAAAAACCAAAAAACAAAAAAACATTGAGGAGCCGGCAAGAACCTCCTCCCTGCCACTCCCTTCATGGAGTCCTTTCTCTTTCTCTGGCCGCCTGATCTCTTCTCCCCACCCCCAGTGCCATGCCCAGGCGAACCCCTAGCTCCTCTTGCCTGGACCTTTCACAGTTGTATTCCAACTGGTTTTTGTCTCTTCAGTCTTGTTCCTCTTTAATTCATTCTATATAGGAGTGACCTTTCTAAGGAGCATATTGCTTCCTTGCCTAACAACAGCTATGAATAATAGCTCCCTACTGCCAAAAGGATAGAGTTCAAGGTCCATCTCAGTCAAGATCCTTTGCTTCCCCCATCTCCACCATCACCACCTTCACCATCCTCACCTCCACCATCCCCATCTCCACCATCACCACCTTCACCATCCTCACCTCCACCATCCCCACCTCCAATATCTCCACCTCCACCATCTCCACCTCCACCATCCTCACCTCCACCATTCCCACCTCCACCATCACCACCTCCACTATCCTCACCTCCACCATCCCCATCTCCACCATCCTCACCTCCACCATCCCCATCTCCACCATCACCACCTTCACCATCCTCACCTCCACCATCCCCACCTCCAATATCTCCACCTCCACCATCCCCATCTCCACCATCCCCACCTTCACCATCCCAACCTCCACCATCCCTACCTTCACCAGCTTCATCTCCACCACCTCTACCTTTACCATCCCCATCTCCACCATCACCACCTTCACCATCTTCACCTCCACCATCCCCACCTCCACCATCTCCACCTCCACCATCACCACCTTCACCATCCTCACCTCCACCATCCCCACCTCCACCATCTCCACCTCCACCATCCTCACCTCCACCATCCCCACCTCCACCACCTCCACCTCCACCATCCCCACCTCCACCATCACCACCTTCACCATCCTCACCTCCACCATCCCCACCTCCACCATCCCCACCTCCACCATCCTCACCTCCACCATCCCCACCTCCACCATCACCACCTCCACCATCACCACCTTCACCATCCCCACCTCCACCATCACCACCTTCACCATCCCAACCTCCACCACCTCTACCTTCACCATCCCACCT
>CAUYPO010004727.1:0-28466 GCA_963574435.1 Cheirogaleus major
CTCCCAGCCAGCCGGGCCGCCCCGGGCACCGGGGGGGCGCGCGCGGGGGCGGGGGGGGCGGCGGGGGGGCGCGGCGGCAGGGGGGGGGGGGGGCAAGGGAGGGCAAGGTAATCCGGAGCGGGCTGGGGGGTTGGGGGTGGGTGGGGGTGGGGGTTGGGGTTGTGCGGGTTTGGTGGGGTCTGGGTGGGTGCGGGGTCTGGTTCCGTGGGGGGTCTGGGCAGGTGGGGTCTGGGTAGGTGGGGGTCTGGGTAGGCGGGGGTCTGGGTAGGCAGAAATCTGGGCAGGTGGGTTCTGGCCAGGTGGGGTCTCCCAGGAGCACTATGACCAGGGTCTCGTTTCAGAGACACCCTGTGGGTAGCCCCTGGGCGACTGGGCCAGGAGGGGAGAGGTCTGGTCACCCCAGGCTCCCCGAGTCAGAGTCCCCCATCTCCCTGGCTGACTCCTTTGGGTCATAAAGGTGACTGAGCAGCAGTGCCTGTCACGCTGTCTTGAGGAGTCCATCTCGATGGCCCTCAGAGGAGAAGCCAAGCCAGAGCATCTCCAGCTAAGGATCAGAGCCAGAGGAGCCTTGAGGCCTGCGGAGAGGCATGAGGGGGGTGCCGTGGGGGCGGCAGCTGCCTTTCTGCCAGCCTGGAGCAGGCAGGTGGGAGAGGACCCTGCCCCTCGGGTCCCGGGCAGCTCCCGTGGGAAATGCCAGATGTGGGCACGAGGAGGCTGCTCTCCTTAGAACCGCAGTCCTGAAGCACCTGGGAAGGGTCTCAGATGTCACAGACAGGCCCACAGGCCATCAGGAGTCCGCACCCTCGGCCCTCTTGCCCCTCCCCAGGGCCTGCCTCGAGGGGCTGGGCCTCTCCTCCCACCCGTCTGGGGCAGTGCTGCCCTCCCTCCCGCCAAGACAGCCCAAGCTGGGGCAGCCTGGGGCCCTGTGGAGCCAGAGGGGGCGGTCCACAGCGTGTCGACAGCCCAGGGCTCCGTGATGTCATAGCGGGTGCTCCGGAGGGGGAGGGGGTCCGGCTGTTTTTCTGGAGAGTTAGAGCCGGAGTGAGACAAAGCGCCGGGGCTGGGCCGGGGCCATGGAGCTGCCGTCCCGCATCCTGCTGTGGAAACTTGTGCTTCTGCAGAGTGAGTGCCGGGGTGCAGGACGGCCAGGGGGCCTCAGCGAACCTGTGTCTTGTCAAGCGTGGGCCAGGAGGCGTGGGCCAGCCCCACCAGGGAGGGAGATGGCTGTGGGGGGACTGAAGGGAGCTGCTCGCCCAGGAGGGTGTGGAGTCCTCAACCAGACCTCAACCAGACCTCCCACCCCAGGGTGCTGGAGCCCAGAGGCCAAGAAGGGTGGGGGGTGAGGGGCTGGAGGAGTGGGGCGCCTCCTGGGGTCCCCATCCCCACTGGGGCTCGAGGGGAAGCCCCTCAGGTCTGTGCATCTCCCAGTCACAGGGAGGGGAGTGGGCTTGGGGGTTGAGGGGGCCTGAGAACTCCAGGGCTTGCAGGGTCTGTTACAGCCCCCTCCTGGGCCCCTGAGCCCGCCCCTGGGCTGGCCTGCTGACCCGGCACATTCCTCTGGGAAGCTCCCAGGCACTCAGCCACAGCTCTGAGCAGCGTTTCCATGTAGGACCTTCAGGACGGCAGCGCCCTGCCATGGCTAGGAGAGAGCAGAATGGCAATAAGGATTTTATGGCAGGCCCCGGGGGTGCACGCCCCACCTGGAGGAGCCGTGGAGAGAGAGGGGGCCCCGTGGGCCAATCCTTGCATTGGTCCCGGGTGTCACCCGACAGGCTTCCTGAAGGAGCTCTACCTGGCGGGTCTGGAGCATCAGGCTCCAGCTCCGTGGGGCCTCCCTGTGGCCGAGGGGCCACTACAGCAGGTCTGCCCAGCCATGGGGCTGCAGCCAGCTGTTCTCGAGGGAGGTGTCCCCAGGGAGCAGCTGCGTAAGGCAGGTGTCTGGAGCGGCCGCAGTTGCGGATCTGGGTGGGGGAGAGTGTAGAACTGGAAACTGCAGGTGACAGCCCTGCGTCTGCGTGAGAAAGTCCAACTATGGTCAAAACGGACACTGAGGTAACCTGGAATTATAAGAATCCAGCAGGAACAAGGGCTGTTGGGGTGATGGACAGGGGTCACTCCCCATGTCCAGCCTTGCTGTGCTTCAAGCCCCTGCCCTGGGGAGGCTCCGCAGGGGTCCCACCCTGAGCCCTGGGTGTGGGGTGGGGCTCCCAGTGGTCTGAGGACAGGTGCACCTGCTGCCTCTAGGTGAGTGTGTGGAGTCCCCAGAGCCAGCCTGGGGTGCCAGGCGTTGGTACTTTGGGTGGACTGCGGCAGTGATGGGGTGATGGCCACCATTCCTGAGCACTGGCCCTGGGGACACCTACACACTCCAGAGCTGGCCTGTGTGGGGTCCAGTCCAGGCCTACCTCTCGCCCCTGCTTCCCCACTCCCAGAGGGCAGGTGCTGTCCCCATAGCCCAGGCAGGGTAGCAGTGAGGGCTGAGCGGGAGCTGTCTCGGGGCTGTGTCCTCTCAACCTGTGTCCTCCGCCTCAGCCTCACTCCTCACCTGTTGGGTGGGCATCACAGCAGCCACATGGTCGAGGACCACAGGAGGGACCTCTCGAGCCAGATGGGGGTTCACAGGAGGGGGGTGAATGGGGTGCAGAGGCTAAGGCTGCCTGTCTCCCTCCCCCTCTTCCAGGCTCCGCTGTTCTTCTGTACACAGGTTAGTGACCACCCTGCCCCAGGGGCTCCCTCCCATACCAGTGCCCTCCCATTTTGCCAGGCCCACCCTGGGCCTGTCCCCTGGGTCCCACCCCTTCCCCTCTGACTCCCCCTATCCCACCAGGGCCCTCGGGGCCCACGAGTGCGGGCAGCTCCGTGGTGTCCGAGTCCAAGGTGAGCTGGGCAGCAGGCTCCGTGGCGGTGCTGCGCTGCCAGAGCCCGCGCATGGTGTGGACCCAAGACCGGCTTCACGACCGCCAGCGCGTGGTGCACTGGGACTTCAACGGTGGCCCGGACGGCCCCGCGCGCCGCCTGGTGGACATGTACTCTGCGGGCGAGCAGCGCGAGTACGAGCCGCGCGACCGCGGCCGCCTCCTGCTGTCGCCCTCCGCCTTCCACGACGGCAACTTTTCGCTGCTCATCCGCGGTACAGGGGCTCAGAGCAGGGGCCGGGGACTAGGGGTTCGGGGGCGCGGGCGGGACTGCGACGCTCACGCGCGGTCGGTTTTCTCCTGGCGCGCAGCTGTGGAGGAGACAGACGAGGGGCTGTACACCTGCAACCTGCACCACCACTACTGCCACCTCTACGAGAGCCTGGCCGTCCGCCTCGAGGTCACCGATAGCCGTGAGTGTGCGCCCCCGCGGCCCGCCCCTGCCCGCCCTACCCGGCCCGCGGGCCGCTGACCGGCGCCCCTTTCGCAGCCCGGGCCGCCCGCGCGTACTGGGACGGCGAGAAGGAGGTGCTGCTGGTGGAGCGCGGGGCGCCCGCGCTGCTGACCTGCGTGAACCGCGCGCACGTGTGGACCGACCGGCACCTGGAGGAGGCGCAGCAGGTGGTGCACTGGGACCGGCAGCCGCCGGGGGTGCCGCACGACCGCGCGGACCGCCTGCTCGACCTGTACGCGTCGGGCGAGCGCCGCGCCTACGGGCCACCCTTCCTGCGCGACCGTGTGGCAGTGGGGACCGACGCCTTTGCGCGCGGCGACTTCTCGCTGCGCATCGACCCGCTGGAGCCGGCCGACGAGGGCACCTACTCCTGCCACCTGCACCACCACTACTGCGGCCTGCACGAGCGCCGCGTCTTCCACCTGCGAGTCACCGAGCCCACCGCGGAGCCGCCTCCCAGGGACATGCCGGGCAATGGCTCCAGCCACGGCGGCGCCCCGCGCCCAGGTGCTGGAAGCCGCCCTGGGACCTGGGGATGCGCCTTTCCTGGGGGGCGTGTTTAGCGGGAGCCAGCCTGGCCCGCAACTGCGGGACTGGCCCCTGGGCTCGGGCTGCTCCGACCCGCTTGTCCCTTGTCCCTTGTCCCAGGCCCACGCGGCGCAGCAGCGGCGGCCTGGGTCGGGGCTCCCTGCGGGGGGTCGCTGACTGCGCCCTCGCTTTGTCCCCGCAGACCCCACACTGGCGCGCGGCCGCAGCGTCATCAACGTCATCGTGCCCGAGAGCCACGCCCACTTCTTCCAGCACCTGGGCTACGTGCTGGCCGTCCTGCTGCTGTTCATCCTGCTGCTGACCACCGCGCTCCTGGCCGCCCGCCGGCGCCGCCGAAGTGCGTGAGGTCCGGGGTCCACGGACAGGGCAGGGGTCCGCTCGGAACCAGGAAGCACTCCCAGACCAGGCCCTAACCCTGACCCTGAGCAGAGAGCAGCGGGGGCGCAAGATGTGGTCCTGGTGCAGAGGGAGCTGGGGAGGGGGCAACATTGCCCCCAATCCGAATCTCCTTCCCCAGGTTACGAATACTCGGACAAGAAGCCAGGGAAGCCACAAGGGTGAGTGGCCCTCCCCACCCTCCTGGGAACCAGGCGGTGCCTGCCCACTGCTGTAACCACCCACCACCCCTCTCCAGGAAGGACCTGAACATGGTGGAGTTTGCTGTGGCCACAGGGGACCAGGCTCCTTACAGGAGTGAGGACATCCAGCTCGGTGAGGGGTTGGGACACCAAGGCACAGACTGTGGCTCCCAGGCCTGGTCTGGGGAGGTACATCTCCGGTGGGGGAGACCTGACCCTGCTCTCCCGGCACCAGATTTCAAAAACAACATCCTGAAGGAGAGGGCTGGGCTGGCACACAGCCTCCCACCTGCCAAGAACATTGACTTGGACAAAGGTGAGTGGCTGGGGGGGCACATGCTCAGCCCACCCCGAACCCCTGCCATATCCCACTCTGCCCACTCCCACGACCCCCAAAGGCAGGCACCAGCCCACCCCATGGGCAGGAGCCCCCCCCAACATCTTGGCTCCCAAGCTGCTGGAAGTCCTGTGGGGCATCTGCCCTGAGTTTCCCACTGGGGAGAAGTCAGAGGGCAGATGCCAGCCTGTCCTCTTGGCTTCCAGAGTTCAGGAAGGAGTACTGCAAATAAAGTGACCCTGGGCTTCTGGCTGGGCCAGCAGCTCTGTCGACTCCTGTCTGTCCACCTCGGGGGACATCTCCTGACCCTCATGCAGCTCACCTGGCCCCCTTCCAGCGGCTGGTCCCGCTTTTCTGGAACTTGGCCAGGTGCAGAGGCCACCTCCACATCCCCCTCCCAGGGACTCCGCAGCAGTGCAGCCACTGCCCCCCCCAGATCACTAGTGGCTCTGCTGCACGCCTCCGTGATGGCCCTGGGGGCTGGGGCAGGAAGACATTCTTGGAGGGGGCTCAGTCAGAATAGGAGCCTGGGGGGAGCTGGGGTCAGCCTCAGGGCTGGCACCCCCATCCCCACTCCTCCGGGGAGCTGCCTGCTGCCGCTGAGCTCCCAAGCCCTCCCCAACTGCATCGTGCATTACTCTGAGCCCCCAGCCCACGCTCTGCTCTGAACCGGGACCTAAGGACCAATGAACTCCGGGACCCAGGCTAAGGCTCCTCTGTGTTGCTTTGGGCCCCCGGGGGCTGCCCTATGGCCCTCTCTCTGCTTTCCACTCCTGCTCCAGCTGTGCTCTCAACAAGCTGTCCTGACAGTCACTGGGCTCCATGTGACTTCTGACCCTGACACCCTTCCCTTGGCTCCTCTCTGAGCTGGAGTTGGGGGCTGGGACACATTTGGCTTCTGTATTGGCTGAGGACAGGGGAAGGGGTGAAGACAGTTCCAGGGTAGCCTGTGCTGCCTCTCCTGACACCCCACATTTGCTCCTGCTGGTGGAATTGCTGCCATCACAATAAAGGCCACATCTGATTTTTAGACTTAGCCCCAGGTGTGCCTCTGAATCTCCCCCTGCCTCCCAGGGAGGGGACCGAGTCTGGGCTCTGAGAACCCTCAAATGCTTTCTTCACCTTCATCTGAGTTCCACTGTCATCGCCCCGTCCCTTGAGTGGAAAATCTGGGTCTGAGTCTTCCTAGGGGCAAGTGTTCTGGGAAGGGAACATTGAGCCAATTCTGTGTTGAGTGCTCCTGGTTGTGAAGGAGTTTCAGATCCTCTTCTTTTTTAAAATTTTATTTATTTATTTAGAGATGGGTCTCACTCCATCGCTCACACTGGAGTGCAGTGGTGCCATCGCAGCTCACTGCAGCCTTGAACTCCTGGGCTCACGCAATCCTTCTGCCTCAGTCTTCTGAGTAGTTAGGACTATAGGTGCGAACCACCATGCCCGGATGATTTTTCTGATTCTTTTTTTTAAGAGATGGTGTCTTGCTATGTTGCCCAGACTGGTCTTGAACTCCTGGGCTCAAGCAATCCTCCCACTTTGGCCTCGCAAAGTGCTGGGCAGATCTTCTGAGGGGTTATTTGGACACAGAGGGGAGGGGAACATGCTGGTGGCTGAGGACAGAGAGGGGAAGCTGTGTAGTTCAGGCCTCTAGGAGGCAGGCACCAGGTGGGAAGAAGGGAAAACCCGACTGGGCAAAATGCTTCAGCCCAGATGCTGAGAAGGCAGGGAAAGAGGGAGGCTCGGGTGGAAAGTGGCCCAGACTGCAGGGCAGCTCCCAGTCAGTCCTGGCCAGGCCACCACAGGGTCCAGCACTGGAATCCTTTCCTGCTCAGTCATTGGCTGGTCAGGCTGCATGGTCTCAGCACTGATGGGGGGTCGGATTTGGAGGTGGGGGAACAATGGAAGAAGGAAGGCTCTTGGCTGCACAGACCAATGACTCAGGTCTGCTTAGGGGAGCATTTCCCCGCCCCTGACCCCATGCTCCAGATCCTCCCAGGATAGTGCGGGCAAGAAAGGGTAGCAGTCACCCACAAGGACCCCATGGCAGCAAAGGTGGGGTGAGAGGCTGGTCTGGGGAGGTGTGGCTCACAGAGATGTGGCTTGCTGGAGGATGCACCGCAGTCCAATGATCTCTGGCCCCGCTGTCCCTGGACAAGGCTCTTCCTGTAAGGGCTCCAGCTCTGACCACAAACCCACCCCTCCTGGCTCCAGCCTAACCTCACCAAGGGATTGGCCTCTGGCCTCTGGCTACCAGCCTCTCTCAGACTAGGGCTGAGCGTCAGGTGGGAGCCTGAGGGCCGCTGGGCCTCATACCCCTTCACTAATGAGCTGTACCAGTTTCACAACCCCAGGGTTGTGCCTGGCCTGGGGGATGCAGGTCTTCCTGGTGAACTCTCAGGGCAGGGGCTGTCATCCTCCTTCCCTGGGCCTCAGCAGAAAGCCCTCTAAGGTTTCCCTGCCTGACTTCCTCAGGTGACCTCTGGGGAAACCAAGGCCAGAGAGGAGAAAGTGAGTAGACGAACTGGCAGACGGGTTGCTGAGTGCGTGCCGCAGAGTCCTGCTGGCCGTCCCCAGCAGAGCTGAGAGGGATGAAGACAGGACCCTCGGCCCTGGATGACTTCCCTGTAACCTCTGGGTCCTCGACTCAGGGCTGGGGCCGACTCACAGGGGCGTCATGCACCCTATCTCCCCATGCTACAGCCTCCCTCCTCACTTTTGCAGCCTGGGACTTGCTCTAGTGGCTCCAGCTCTTCCTCCAGGAGTGGGGGCGGGAGCAGCGAGCGGCCGGCCCTTCGTAGCCTGAGGGCTGCTGCTGGGGTCTCCTTGCCCTGCAGAGGGCCCCAGGCCAGTTGGGTTTGCTGCTGGGACAAAACATCTTGAGCCGCTGCCGTGCTTGGACACCTCTGTGCACACCTGCATGTACCCGTATTCACGTGGCCCGGCAGAGAACGCACGAGCTGAGCGCTGCCACAGGGCACAAAGTAGCCCAGTGTTCCCGGCTCGGGGTCCGGACAGGGGTGTTCACAACTTCCCGCGGTGCCCTCGCGGCCCGCCGATGTGACCCCAGAGCCCGGAGTCCCAGAGGAGCGCGGCGAACGCGAACCCCGCCCAGCGACATCCGTTCGCGGCCGAGGGCCCCACGGCTCCGGGCTGCGGAGTGGCCGAGGCGGCCTCCCTTCCGGCGGGCGCCACGCGCAGGGAGCGGGGCTTCCTGGGTCCCTCCGCCGCCCCAGTCCGTCCACGGCCCGAGGGCCCAGGCCCGCGCGGGCCAGTGCGTGTGTGGTGGGCGCCCAGCACGCCAGCCAGGCGGGTCCGCGCCAGGGCGAGGGAGGGGGCGCCAGGAGCCGGCAGGGCGGACGTCACTGGGCCGCGCCACCCCGCGCGCGTGCGCAGCCCCGCCCGATGGCGTCATTAGCCTCGTGCACATGCGCAGCTCCGCCCCCGCGCCTGCGCCGGCCCGCCCCCTGCGCGCCCCGTGACGTCAGCCCCGCCCCGTCCGCTCTCGGGCGCCCCCCGGTGGGCCGCGCGCTCAGGCCCGGCCGGCGTCCCTTTAACTGCGCGGCCCGAGGGGGCGCGGGCGGCGGCGGGGCGGGCGGCCACGGGCGGCCACGGGCGGCCACGAGCGCCCTCAGTGCTGCGTCCCTCGCGCCCCCCGCGCCGGGGGCGGAGGGGCGGCCGCGGGCCGAAGCGGCAGCCGGGGACGAGCGGGGCCGGGGCCGGGGCCGGGGCGGCCGGGCGGGCGGGGCGGCCCCGCGTCGAGCCCCGGGCCGGGCCTGAGCGCGCGGGCCGGGCGCCGCCGCCATGGCGGAGACCAAGATCATCTACCACATGGACGAGGAGGAGACGCCGTACCTGGTCAAGCTGCCCGTGGCCCCCGAGCGCGTCACGCTGGCCGACTTCAAGAACGTACTCAGCAACCGGCCTGTGCACGCCTACAAATTCTTCTTCAAGTCCATGGACCAGGACTTCGGGTCAGTCGGCCTGAGGGCGGCCGCGGGCCAGCACCTGCGTGCGGCGGGCTCGGCGGGAACCGGCGGGCTCGGCGGGGACCCGTGGGCCGAGCGCCCGCCCAAGCCCGGAGCCCGAGGGGCCGGCGGCGGGGCCTGGCCCAAGGCCATCCCTCTCCGGAGTCCCACCGGGCCCTGTCAGGCTCAGGGTCTGCCGCATCCCTTGTGCAGGGTGGGGCTCAGGGCGGGCCGGAGGTCAGGGGGTGTCGGGAAGGAAGGAGGGGAGTCCCCTAGTTGGCATGGCGGAAAGTGGGATGGGAGGGACAGAGACACCCATAGATCTGTCAGCTGGGATCTGCAGGCAGGCTTCTCTCGGCGCACCCCTCCGGGGTCCCTGTGACAGGGCAGAGGTCAAGGTTCACTGGGGACCATGGAACTTCATTCTGTCCGTCCCTGCCCTGGGGTTCCTGGCTGTTGGGCCTCTGACCTTACTGAGCTACACAGCACTTGTGTTCTTGGGAGCAGCCCAGGTCATCTGCCATTGGGGGGCGGCCTGGGTCAGCACCTCCTTGCCAGGCCTGGATGGTGGCCCCCCCAGGCGAGGAGACCTCCCACTTGTGCTAAGCTGGGCCCTCTGGGACAGTGAGGCTGGCAGTCCACTGGAGGTCTGACCTGGCACAGCTTTGGGTAACCTGAGTCCCCAGCGCAGCAGTGCTTGCCGGGGTTGCTCAGTGGCCTCGTGGGCCCAGCAGGTGAGCCAGGCCACCCTCAGGCCAGCGGCGTCCTTGTGTGTGGCTGAGTCTTGGAACTTTGACATTGAGGCCATTTCCTGGATTCTGTGGTCGAGTGGCTCCTGGGCAGCCCCATGCCAGGTCAGGCTTGGGCTACTCTGTGGCTCTCAGGGGCTCAAGGGACAGTGGGACAACTAGACTCTCTGGTGCCCCCTCCCCACCAGACAGACGCATAGGAGAGAGTGCATCTTGGCAGGCTCCCACGGGCTGGGTGCTCCCGGCCGGGCTGTGGCCTTCCCGAGCACTCAGGCTGGGTCGGGGCAGAAGGGGGTGTTTCCTTTACCAGTTGGGCCAGGCCCTCCCCTTGATGGGCATCTCACAGCCTTTTGCTCCTCTGGCCCTGGGCTGCTTTGACCGTGAGTGTGGGTCATGTGTAAGGGCACTTTTGTGTTTGATTTAGTTTACTATTCTAACAAAAATCACCCGAGTCAGTGACGCTCCGTCACAAACTCAGGCCTTGGGAAATGTGTGGCAAGGAACATGCCAGCCCCCAGGTTGCGGCCCTCAGACCATGTCCTGGGGCGCATCCCAAAGGGACCCTGCCTTCTGCTCCTGACACCCAGTTTGGGCTGTCCAGGAGCTGAGACAGCCTGGCCCCCAGACCTCGTGCACTCTCAGCAGAGGCTGCCCTACTGGGCAGGGCGGGAGGACCCGAGGGTGCCCTGACCTCAGAGGTAGGCGGGCAGCTCTGGGTCCTGAAGTAACACTGAGTGTTGTGATGTTTGGTGAGCTCGGGTCGATGGGGTGTGGGGCAGGGATCAGACAGAGGTGCTTAGACGCAGGACTTCAGGGAGCACAGGCTTACGGAGCTGGGAGGCAGGGGCCGGGCTGGGCTGTAGGGATTGGGTCTCTGTGGGGACTGGGCTGTGGGGACTGGGGGTGACACCAGTGCAGGGTGAGCAGGCAGGCAGGGAGCCTCCCTCACTTCCTCCCTGGGCCCCAGCTGGTGGCCTCAGGAGCCTGGAGAGGAACCAGCTTCCTCCCTCCCCTGCCCTCGTTCTACCTGTGGAGCCCAAGCTCTGTCCGTTCTGTAGAATGACCTGCTCGGTGGAGTGAGTGCTCTGTGGTAGCAGCTGCTCAGTTGCTCACTTTATTTGTAAACTAGAGCGAGCTGGAAGCGCACCCTGGGTGCCGAGTGACTATAGCCAGAAGTTGGGGGAAGGGAAGGCAGGCCCCAGAGGGGTGGGCGCTGGCCCCCGTGGGATGGGTGGCCTCAGACTGGGGCTTAAGGAGCACCCTCTGAGCCTGGGCCTCCTGCCCCAAACCCAGGCTCCCCAAATCTCTGCTCCTGACCACAGCTGGCCACTTACCAAGGAAGGGAGCCAGAGGCATGGCCATCCCTACTCCTCCTGTGTGTCTTGGCCAGGAGGGTGAAGTCCCTCACCTGTCCCCACTTTCCAGCGCAGGTCACAGCTGTTCTGATCCAGGACCCCCAGGGCTGGGAGAGAGTCTCTAGGCCTGCGGTGGCTGGCCCGGAGTTGTCCAGTGCTGGATTGGTGGGTGGCAGTGCAGGGTGGGGTCTGGCCCAGCCTTAGGGCCGAGGCAGAGGGGAGAGGGTATTTGGCTCAAAGTCCCTGCTACCAGGGATGCCCCACCAATGCCAGGCCTGCTGGACTTGGCGCTTTGCTCATCTGCCTCCCAGTGGCCACTTCTCCATCTTCAAGGCTGGGGTGACCTAGGCCCAAGGGCTGGGGACTGGGTTGAGGCAAGGTATGGGCCCAGAGCCCTGGTCTCTGGGGCCACCTGCCTGAGGGCACAGGTGTCATGACAGCTTGTGCTCTGGGCAGTGTGTGTGGGGGCTGCAGGGCAGGGTGAGGCTCGGCCTAGCTCAGGCTGCCTGGGGGAGCTCCTACTCTTTCCTCCCTGGCTATGCCACCTGGGGTCTGTGGCTCAGCCTCTCTGTGCCCCATGTGCCTCCCCTGTGTTGGGAGAGTCCAGGCAGGTCACCCACGGAGCTCACAGCCAGGGCCCAGCGCAGACCCTCGAGCCTGCGTAGCCTGGGGAGGAGGCTCAGAGAGACCCCAGGACTCTGCGGTGCCTGTAGAACAGGCTGGCGGAAGAGCGGCCAGACCTGGGGTCAGGAGTCGGGGTTGGGGCCTCCGAGGGTAAGGGCCCTGCTGCACCAAGGCTCAGCAGGGGCAAGGACCCCCTACTTGCAGGGGCACACGGGGGCTCTTCGAAAGCCCAGCATGGCTCTGTGCCTCCCATCCTGTGCCAGCTCCTGCTGCCGCTTCCCGCTCTGCCCGCCGTGGGGAGAGTGGGGCAGTCGGGCACTCGGGGGACCGACTGTGGTGTGCTGTGGCCTTTGGGAGCCCCAAGGGGCCTTTGTGGCCTGTGGCTGTGCCGGGCTCAGAGGGCCCTGCCTCAGGTCAGATTCCTCCCTGGGGCGCGCCTGTGGGGGCGGCAGCCACAAGTTCGAGGTTATCCTGCTAGGGATTCTGAGGTGGGGGCAAAATGCCACAGAGGTGCCCCTGGCGGTTTTCCCTGAGGTTGCTCTCCCAGCCACATGGTGAGGCACACAGGGCCGTCTGGAGGTGCTCCTACCCCACCCCGTGGCTTCTCCCCACCCGGAACTCGTCCCCACTCTGGAGCTTCAGGGAGCTGCGCTGGCCAGTTGTGGGCAGCACTGGGCTTGCTGACAGGTGCCCAAGCCTGTCCTGGTGCTCTGGCCCCTGTTCTGTCGAGAGAAGTCTGGGATTCCCTCTCTGCTGCTCTGGCCCTGCCCACCTTCCTCCTAGGCTAGCTGGGTGGGGGTCTGGGGTGCCCCAGGGCCTGACTCTCAGGGAGGACACTGTCACGCCAGTGGGAGGACTTGGGTTCCTCAGGCTGGAGAGGCCCAGGGGAGCCTCTGTGGGGAAGTGTGGGGGCACAGAGACCTCAGGCAGCCCTGGATCATCCTGAGGCCCTGGCCCATGGGTGGTGGGGGCTCAAGCCACTCTGGATGGTGGGAGAAGGGCAGGGCCTTTTTGGGGGGCAGGCAGGCCCTGCCATGTGGGTGCTGGGGCGGCTCCCCTGTTTCCCTGCAGTGAGTCAGAGAGGGCTGGGGCTTGGGTGCGGCAGGGAGAGGCCACCGGGCCCACTGGGGCCACGTCGGGGTGAGGTGGGGATGTGGTCCCTGCTGGGGCCTGTGTTGCGGGCAGGTTGCTCAGAGACGGGGGTTTGCCATGAACCCCTATCCATTGGCTGCAGCCAGCTGTGCCCTGGGAGCGCCCCCCGCCCTGGGCTACTGAGGCCTAGTGTGGGGGTCACAGCCTTGTCTGGGAAGCTGGCCCAGCTCTGCAGGTCTGGGGCTCAGGAGTGGGGGCAGCCACACTGGGGGGTCCTGAGAAATGACCCTCTCTGCCTGTTGGGGGTGTCCACCTCATTGTCACAGCTTGGCCCTGGGTGGCAGCTGTAGGACTCCAGAGGGCTGGACAGGACTGCCCCTCTTTCCTAGGCCGGCCACTCTGCTGGGTGGCCTGGGGCCGGCTCCTTTGCTCCCCAGGTGGGAGTGTGGGGTGCCAACTTGTCCAGGGCCATCCTGCCACCTGCTGCTGCCCAGGACTGGCTAAGTCAAGGTGCCCTGGGGCCGCGGGCCTGGGGCAGCAGGCCTGGGGCAGCAGGCAGGGGTGGCCTGAGCTGGCAGCAGGCCCAGCAGGCCATGAGGCTGCTTCCTGCCAGGTGTGCATCCAGGCCCGGCCTCCCGGCTCCCATTTCTTCCCTGGGCCCAAGTCCCGGGTGTGGAAAATCCCGCTGTGCCGGGCAGGGCTGGGTGCCAGGGGGTGGGGCCCGCCTGGGCCCTGGGAGGCCACAGACCCTGTCTGCCTTGCCCTCTGCCCTGGCCCAGGGACTGCCCTGCCCAGCAGCTCCCTCTGAGCCCTGCTGGCTGCAGCCCTCAGCCTTTCAACCCTGACCGTGGGTCATCTGGCCTCCTTCCCTGTTCGCATTCCCTGACCCTCTGAGTCCTGCCTGGGTGCCCACCCCCCCAACTCGAGTCCATCTCCTGGGGGTGGGGTCCGGATGTTGGCCAGCGGGGGCAGCGGATGCGGCTTGTTGTCCCACAGGGCCCAGCTGCTTTGTGTCCCTGGGTGCCCTTCCAGGTCCTGGGGGGGTGGGTCACGGCCCCGAGGGTCAGTGCTGGTCTAGTGCGTAGGGGTCTGCTTTGTCTCCCTGGCTCGGTGGTGGGCCAGGAGAGTGGTGGGCTGCCCACCCATGGGGTCCGACCATCCGAGTGTCTGTGCTGAGGCCGGCTGTGAACCAGGCTGGGCAGATGCAGGGAAGAAGCCGGACGGAGCCCCTATTGCGGAGTAGGGTGGGCGTGTGTGTCTTTCGGGCCAGGGACCCTGTGTTGCCCTGGGAGACATGCACAGGGCTGGGAAGGGCAGGTGGAGCCTGGTGCTGGCCCCCCGGGTGGGGTGGTGGACAGGAGGCCAGAGGCAGCCATTAGAGGGCTTGGGTTCCCTTGGGTGAGTGGGAACTGGGGTCTGAGAGCAGGGGCAGGGTTGGATGGGGGCCGTCCTGGCAGTGGCCAGGAGGTAGAACCTCATGTGACCAGCATGACCTGGGGGATTTTGGATGTGGAATAGAGAAGAGCCCACAGGGGTCTTGGGCACCTGCAGGTGGGGATCTGCCACCCCTAAGACAGGGTGGCAGGGCAGGGGCTATTGGCCTAGGCTAGGTGGGGGTGAGGAGAGTCTGACGGAACCTGGGGGAGGGTCAGGGCGGGGAGGACACTGGGGGCTGGGGACTTTCCCAGGGAGCCCCTCACCCATCTGTCTACCTACATGGAGGCTGGGGACTGGCCCTGGAGGGGAGGAGGCGCTTCGGGCTGACCCTGTGGGCTGGAGGGCCGGGGTGGGGTGGTCTGGTCTAGGGAGTGACAGAGGGCGAGGAGGGTCCCCCAAGGAGAGAACATGCGTGGTAGGGGCACCACATACTGACGAATGTGCGTGTGTCGGGCATGCTGCGGTCCAGGCCCCAGGGCAGGGCCCTGTCCTCACAGAGGCAGGGCCTCCGGGTTGGGGGTCTCAGGCTGTGTCTGCCCTCAGGGTGGTGAAGGAGGAGATCTTCGACGACAACGCCAAGCTGCCCTGCTTCAATGGCCGAGTGGTTTCCTGGGTGAGTCCAGTGCCTGGCGTGAGGGTCTCCATTGGGGTCTCCCCATCACAGGGGCTGGGGCTCTTCCTGGGGGAAGGTGTAGGCGTGGGGGCTGGGTGCTGGCAGGCTGGACACGGTACGGTGTGGGGGACAGGTTGCATGTGCCCGGGTGCCCCACTGGGGTGGCCTGACAGCGGATGGGTGCCCTGAGCGCTCTCTCTCCACAGCTGGTCTTGGCCGAGGGTGCTCACTCGGACGTGGGGTCCCAGGGCACTGACAGCCACGCGGACCTGCCCCCGCCTCTCGAGCGGACGGGGGGCATTGGAGACTCCCGGCCCCCCTCCTTCCAGTAAGGACTCTGGGGGGAGGGGCTGGCAGAAAGGACCCCCATAGGCGGGCAGGTGGCCTGGCCAGCCCACCCACCCTGCTCTCATCCCACAGCCCCAATGTGGCCAGCAGCCGTGACGGGATGGACAACGAGACTGGCACAGAGTCCCTTGTCAGTCACCGGCGGGAGCGAGCCCGACGCCGGAACCGCGAAGAAGGTACCACCATTGTGTCAGCCCGGCCCTGGACCCCAAACCTCCCTGGGACCCCGATGGTACACCCCAAGTCCCTGCCGACACCCAGTTACTGTCCCCCAGCCAGAAGAGGTCCCTGGGTAGAGGCCACAGGCATGACAACCTCACGCTGCCACTCCAGCCCTGCGGCCTCTGGGCCCCCAGTCAACTCTCTCCCTGCTGCCCCCACAGCCGCCCGGACCAATGGGCACCCGAGGGGGGACCGGCGGCGGGACCTGGGGCTGCCCCCTGACAGCGCGTCCACCCTGCTGAGCAGTGAGCTCGAGTCCAGCAGCTTCGTTGACTCTGATGAGGACGACGATACCAGCAGGTACAGGAATGGATGTGTCTGTGTGTGCACAAGGCATGCACGCGCGCGCGTGTGTGTGTGTATGCAGGTGCCGTGCTGGCTACATGCGTTCACGTCCCCATCTTCGCCTGTCTGTGGGGGTCTGCGTGTGTGCCTGTCACGCATGCGGGGCCGGGAGCATGGGCACCGGGAGTGCGTGGGGTCTGCCTGTGTGCCTGTCACATGTGCGGGGCTAGGGGCATGGGCACTGGGAGCTGCCTAACCGGGGCCCTATGGTTCCTGGCTTCAGGCTGGTCAGAGTCGGGGCAGGGTTTGCCCCCCCGCCATGTCCCTTTCTCTGACCTCTGACCTCCCTCAGGCTGAGCAGCTCCACGGAGCAGAGCACCTCATCCCGGCTCATCCGGAAGCACAAGCGCCGCCGGCGGAAGCAGCGGCTGCGGCAGACGGACAGGGTAGGCAGCAGGCCAGTGGGGGGCAGCAGGCTGGTGGGGGGCAGCGTCCACTGCAGCCCCCGCCCTGCTCACCCGCCTGCTCCCACAGGCCTCCTCCTTCAGCAGCATCACCGACTCCACCATGTCCCTGAACATCGTCACTGTCACGCTCAACATGGGTGAGGCCTTGGCGTGCCGGGGCTGGGGTGGGGGTGGGCGGGGGTGGGGGCGTGGGTGCCTGCTCACCGCCGCCCCCGCAGAGCGGCACCACTTCCTGGGCATCAGCATCGTGGGCCAGAGCAACGACCGGGGCGATGGCGGCATCTACATCGGCTCCATCATGAAGGGCGGGGCCGTGGCCGCAGATGGCCGCATCGAGCCGGGCGACATGCTGCTGCAGGTGCGGGGGCAGCGGGGGCTGTGGGGGCTCCTGCCGGTGTGGGGGCAGTGGGGGCTGCTGCAGGTGCGGGGTTTGCAGGGGCTGCAGGTATGGGGGCAGCGGGGGCTGCTGCAGGTACGGGGTTTGCAGGGGCTGCAGGTGTGGGGGCAGCGGGGGCTGCTGCAGGTGCGGAGTTTGCAGGTGTGGGGGCAGCGGGGCCTGCAGGTGTGGGGGCTGCAGGTGTGGGGGCAGCGGGGGCTGCTGCAGGTGTGGGGGCTGCTGCAGTGCGGGGGCTGCAGGGCCTGCAGGGTTAGTGTCTCGCCCTCCCAGCGCTGCCGACCCCTGACCCCCGCCCCCCCCCCAGGTAAACGACGTCAACTTCGAGAACATGAGCAACGATGATGCCGTGCGGGTGCTGCGGGAGATCGTATCCCAGACGGGGTGAGGGCTGGGCGCTGGCGCGGGGAGGGCGCCGTGCAGGGGCATGGGGGCCGCGGGGCTGTGGCCGTGACGTGCCTGTCCCGCAGGCCCATCAGCCTCACGGTGGCCAAGTGCTGGGACCCGACTCCCCGGAGCTACTTCACCATTCCGAGGGGTGAGTGGCCCCTGGGGCAGGGGGCGGGGGGCATGGTGCCCGGCGCGCACCCTGATGGGCCGTTCTCCTCTGTGCCCTGCTCTGACCCCCACCCGCCTGCCCATCCATCGTCTGTTGCCACGCGGCGGCTGCCCAGCTGACCCAGTGCGGCCCATCGACCCGGCCGCCTGGCTGTCCCACACAGCGGCGCTGACGGGAGCCCTGCCGCGCTATGGTACGAGCCCCTGCTCCAGCGCCGTCACGCGCACCAGCTCCTCTTCACTAACCAGCTCTGTGCCCGGCGCTCCACGTAAGTGGCAGTTCGCGAGAGCCCTAGCAGCAAACCGAGGGCCAGGGTCTGCGGGCGTGGGCACTGGTGCTCGTACTGCTGTTGCCGGGGCCTTGGACACGTGTGCTGCTGTCTCCATGGCCCTGCACAGACGTGGGAGCCCAGACGGCCATGTGCGCGTTGCACAGCCCTGCCGCACGTGTTCTGTCAGGAGCGGCAGGTGCACTTGGGCCCCGCCGGTGCCTGGTGCCCTGAGCTGGGCGAGGGGCGGTTCTCGTGGCCTCCACTCTGCTTTCTTGCCGCTAACATGACTAACAGCCCCGAGCTCGCAGGGGAGGGGAGGGGAGGGGAGGGGAGTCCTGTCCTGTCCGCTGGGCTCTGGTCAGGGGGGTGGGAGTGCCCTCAATCCTGGTTGGGCCCCAGATCCTGGCTAGATGCATCTGCGGGGTGAGGGAATGAAGGTCCAGTCTTCACAGCCCCAGCCGCTGCCTGACCTTGGGGGTCGATCCTGCAGCGGGTTTGGGCCCCTGTCACAGCCCCCCGCCCAGGCCCTGGCAGCAGGCTCTACCTGAGGCGGAGACAGGCCTGTGCTGTGGCCGGTGCGTCCTGAGCACCCCGTCAGCCTGGCCTCGGGGCTGAGGAGGCGCCATGCCTTGCAGAGCTGGAGGAGGCCCCGCTGACCGTGAAGAGTGACATGGGCGCCGTCGTCCGAGTCATGCAGCTGCCAGATTCGGGACTGGAGATCCGTGACCGCATGTGGCTCAAGATCACCATCGCCAATGCCGTCATCGGTGAGCGGCCGTCTGCTGCCCGTGGGGTCGGGTGGGGGCCTGGGTCCCCTCCTTGTCAGGTGGGAGTGGCCCCGGGTTTTGCAGGCCTGATGTGCGGGGTGTGGCAGGGGCGGACGTGGTGGACTGGCTGTACACGCACGTGGAGGGCTTCAGGGAGCGGCGGGAGGCGAGGAAGTACGCCAGCAGCATGCTGAAGCGTGGCTTCCTGCGGCACACGGTCAACAAGATCACCTTCTCCGAGCAGTGCTACTATGTCTTCGGGGACCTGTGCAGCAGTGAGTGAGGGCTGTGGGGGGCCGGGGGGGCCCCTCCTCCCTGCTCTCACCCACCCTCCCCCCGCCAGATCTTGCGGCCCTGAACCTCAACAGCGGCTCCAGTGGAGCCTCGGACCAGGACACACTGGCCCCGCTGCCCCACCCGGCTGCGCCCTGGCCCCTGGGTCAGGGCTACCCCTACCAGTACCCGGGGCCCCCACCCTGCTTCCCACCTGCCTACCAGGACCCCGGCTTTAGCTATGGCAGCGGCAGCACCGGGAGTCAGCAGAGCGAAGGTGAGAGCCCCCCGCAGCCCCTGTCCCACTTTCCTCTGGCTCCGCCCTGCCCCCGCTGCTGCCATGTGCTCCCGCTGTGTGCTTGGGCCCTGGGTGGGCTCTGGTGGGAAAGGGCAGGTGCCAGGGATACTTGGGAGCCAGTGTGTGAGGGGGAAACGGAACCGTGTGACGCAGGGACAGGCTGGACCCCACCTCCCCTGGCTGAGGGGTGGGTGGGAAGGAGGAGTCTCAGGGAACCTGGAGTCCCCAGTGCCGTGTGTGAGAAGAGTGGGGGCTGGGGCTCCAGGTGTGGCAGAGACGAGTGGTGGGAGACCGTGTGGCAAAGGGCGTTTGACAGGAGCGGGTGGGGTGGCTGGAGGTGTCAGGCAGGGTGACTGTCGGCCCCAGGACACAGAGGAGGATGGCCTCCATCCCCTCCCGTGGTAGCTGCAGACAGCCGTGTGCCATGGCAGGGGTGTCCCCTGAGGAGGTGACTTGGAGCAGAGGCCCGAGGCCAAGTGGGGCACAAGGAGGCCATGTGCCTGCAGGGTCTGGGGAGAAGCGCAGGCGACCGGCCCAGGGGACCCAGAGAAGGATGGGAGAGAGCGGAGAGGGGCCGGGAGGTGATAGTGCCCCAGGAGCAGCTGTGTCGGGGTTTCCGTGGACCTGGACAGGCCCTCGCACCCACTCAAGCTCCCCCAGCCTCGGTCAGGCGCAGCCGGTGGCAGCCGCGGCGGCCGGGTGGGGCCTGGTGTGTGACTCGTGCTATCCCTTGCTTTGTGCTGAGCAAGCCTTAGGCTGAAGGACTAGCGGAGTGGACCCTCAGGGCCGGTAAGCCAGGGTCCCGCCCGCGTCCCTCTCAGCATGTCCCTGGTCAGCCCGCAGGCTCCCGCCGCTTCCTGGAAGCCCAGGATGGGCCAAGTGGAGCTGGCCAGGGCCCTGGGGCTGGGTGGACAGTGGGCCTTGGGGCGGGGAGTCCAGGATGGCTGGTAGGAGCTCCGGGCACACGGGGCCCCACTGGTGCCTCAGTTTCTCAGCTTTAAGACCAGGCCCTCAGTTCAAGCATTGGGGTGAGGTGTGGGGGTGCAGAGTTGGCCCCCAGAGTCCCCACCTGCTGCAGCTGCTCCTGCCTCCCGGGTGGTGCGGGCCCTGCCTGTGTGTCTGCATGGCTGCCCGACCCCCCAACCTGCTCAGGACCATCTGGTCCTGCCCCGGTCGCCTGGCAGTGGCCGGCTGTCCTGCAAGTGACCCGGCCTGGCACTGACCACTGCCGCCTCCTCCCCTCCTCACCCCCAGGGAGCAAAAGCAGTGGGTCCACCCGGAGCAGCCGTCGCCCGGGCCGCGAGAAGGAGTGCCGGGCGGCTGGAGCAGGGGGCAGCGGCAGCGAATCGGACCACACGGCGCCAAGCGGGGTGGGCGGCAGCGGCTGGCGGGAGCGTCCGTCCAGCCAGCTCAGCTGCGGCAGCAGCCCTCGCAGTCAGGCCTCAGCCACTGCCCCAGGACTTCCCCCGCTGCACCCCCTGACGAAGGCCTATGCAGTGGTGGGTGGGCCGCCCGGGGGGCCCCCTGTCCGGGAGCTGGCCGCTGTGCCCCCGGAGTTGACAGGCAGCCGGCAGTCCTTCCAGAAGGCCATGGGGAACCCCTGCGAGTTCTTTGTGGATATCATGTGACCGATGGCGGGTCTGGAGGTTGTGCTGCACTGGCGTGTGTGTGGGCGGGCTTAGTGGTCTGGCTGGGACAGGCTGTGGGCGCTGAGCTGAGTGCATCCAGACCACTGCAGCCTGTGCTTGGCAGCCCGCCTGCTCCTGGGGTCCCCTGGCAGTGGAGCAGGTTGCGTCTATGCAGACTTGCATGGGGGAGACCCCGTCTCTGTCTTCAGCAAGTCTGATCTGGCCCCTCATCGTGAGCCTCAAGGACCCCTGGCACCCCTGTCTGGAGCTGACCCCCTAGGGTGAAGACCCTCTTGGGCTCCATGCCGTGTACACTGTCTTGCGGAGCTGGGCTCCAGCCCGGCGACCCCTGCTCACCCAGTTCACGGACCTGCCAATCTGGCCCAGGCAGGGGGCCCCAGGGGGTGGAACTGGAGCCCCCAGCACCCTCTGGCTGCCTGGAGTAGGGATCTAATTTATTTATTTATTGCTTGGCTGGTGTGCTCTGGGTGAGGCAGCGGCCCCGCCCCGCCCAGTGGGAGGTCTCCATGTCCTGGGCCAAGTGTGGACGGGTGGGCGGGGGCAGGCAGGCTGTGCCATCCACCCACCGTGTCTCAGCCATGGGAGGAGAGGACAGGACCCCCAGGGTCAGGGCACCACTGTGCATAGCTGCTGCTGGGGTGGGGTCTTGGGGAGACGGGAGGTCAGCCGGCCCACCCTCAGTGTCTTCATGACCGTCTGCCCACATGTGCCACGCCTTCCCAGTGTCTCCGGCCCCACGCCTGCACTGTAGATATTGTATCAAAGTCCCAGCGTCTGCGTAGTTAATTTAGCCGCTTCTGTGTAAATGCTGCTTCCGTGTAAATGCTATTTTAAACACTAAAAAGCGTTTAATTTTATGGGACTGGCGTGTGGCCTGTCTCTCTCCTCGGCGATGGCTGCCTTAGGAGACGGGGTGTGGGGGTCGGTGCAGCCTCCCCCAAGGGCCCTGCGAGAGCTGCCCCCAGGACCGACCCAAGCCCTGCTCAGGGCCTGGCCTGGTGCTGTCCTCCGCTCCTGCTGGTCCCATGCTCTGTCCCTGGTGCTGGCTGGCAGCGGGTCCTGGTGGGCAGTTTTCTGTCCTTGGTGCTGGCTCCTGGCTCCAGGGGTCCTGGTGGCTGGTGCTGGCCGTGGTGCTGACCCCCCACTTCTGCCCAGGTTCTGTCCTTGGTGCTGGTGGCAGGCACAGACCCTGTCCTGCCCACAAGGGCTGGGTCAGGAAGGGGAGGACACTGGGTGTGGCCTCCTCCCCCCTGGGTACACGCCTGTGCCCCCCATCCCTGTGATGCCTGGGTGGGGGCCCCAGGTGGGCATGACCAGGTCAGTGGGGCCTGCTTGGGGCTCTCCTGCCTCCCTCGCTGACTCCATGGTGCAGGCTCCTTCCGGAACAGCGGGGCCGAGCCCCTGGGCAGGCCTTGGCTGGGCCCAGCAGGTCGGGGCCAGAGCTAGGCTCTTTGGACCCCAGGGGCTGGGGTCGCACAGGCCCCTCCTGTGTGCTGCAGGCCTGGAGGTCACTGTGGGGTCAAGGTCAGCAGACAACTTGGGGTCAGAACCTGTAGTGGGAGAGTCTTAATGGGGAGCACTATCTGGGGGTTGCTGGGTTGGGGGATCTCGAGTAGGCCATAGGGATGAGGCCACTGGGTCGGGGCTCACTGGCTCTTGCCCCGAGTTCCTTCCTCGCCCTGACTGCCATCCCTGCCTGTGGCCTCCCCGGGAGCCCCTCCCAGGAAGAACTCGGGGGTGTTGAGCTCGGGCTGCCACAGCAGCAGGTAGCACTTGGGCAGGTGGACGGCGGCTAGGATGCCCAAGACGCAGAGGAGCAGGGCGCCCATCTGCACAGCCGGCTGGTAGGCCACCTGCACGTTGGCCAGGAGGGGCACGAAGGAGACCCAGGTGATGAGGTAGGCCAGCGTGGCGAAGGTGATGCCGCGGGCGCGGCTGTAGCGGCTGGGCCGGCTCTGCACCAGGAAGGTGCCCAGGAAGCAGAGGGAAGCCAGCGTGGCGTTGGCGGCATGCACCAGGCCGAGGCCAGCCCAGGAGTGCACTCGGCAGTGCACCAGCGCCTCCCTGGGCAGCACCTGCCAGTCCGTCACCACCTCTGGTGGGAAGGCTGTCAGGTACCAGGCGCACAGTGCCGCCTCCACCAGGATGGCCAGCAGCACCGCCAGCCAGGCCCAGGGCCCCTGCAGGCGTCCCCGCAGCCAGGCTGCCCAGCTCGGCGGCAGCTCTGACTCCACGAAGATCTCGGCCGCCTGCAGGAACAGTGTGCTCAGGCAGCCGGTGAGCGGGAGGTGTGACAGCGGCTGCTGGGCCAGGCAGCTGGTGGGTCTCGGCCGGCCAGGGAATAGGAGGCTGCCGAGGCAGACCAGGCCCAGGCAGGCCAGGCCGAAGCAGGCCAGAAGCCCGCCCGAGGCCTGCACCAACGGGCTGTCCTGGTGGTGGACAAACAGACCCAGGGCGGCCAGCACCAGGCCCAGCACCAGGGCCAGTAGCAGGAGCAGCCCCAGCACGGCCGGGTCCCCCCACGCCAGGAACTTGGTCGTCCGGGGGAAGCAGCGTGTGCTGCGGTCCGGGGACCACTCATCATGGTTGCACAGAGTGCAGGAGAAGTCATCTGCGGGAGGAGAGGAGAGCCGGTGCTGGGGGCCACCCTTGCCCCACCAGGGGCTCTGGCCTTGGAGGCAGGCCGCCTCGGGAGCCTCCCCTTGGTGTGCTCCCACCTGCAGCTGGGCCGGCGCTCACCTGCGCTGCGCTGGTAGGTGCCTGCCTTGCAGTCCACGCAGTCGTAGCAGCAGGAGTGGAAGCCCTTCACGCGGCGCACCTGGCCCTCTCGGCACTGCCGCGAGCACTGGGACACTGGCGCCTGGGCACGGGCCTCGGGGTCCAGCTCTGCGCGGAGCTGGGTGCACCCATGCCCGACCGGAGGGTCCCCCACCTCCAGGCTGCACCCGGCCCGGGGACTGCAGTGTGGGAGGGACCCGGGAGCCCCTGGCACCACTCACCTGGTTATGGGCCGTGTGCCATGAGATCTCGCTGTGGTTCAGCCGGAGGCGCCTGTGGAAGGTGCCCACGGTGAGGAGCTTGGGCGTTAGCTGCTTCCAGTCCCACAGCTTCAGGTCGTACTCCATGTCCACGTTCCCGTTGACGTCGAACTGCAGCGCCAGGCTGCGGGCGCGGAAGCTCATGTTGTACATGTTCTCCAGGAGCTGCGGCAGGAAGCGAGGCTGAGCCACAGGACGGGTCTGGCCCTGCCCAGCAGTGGGGCACAGACCTGGCTCCCACACCCTCACCTGCCAGGGCTGCACGGGCTCCCGCGCGGGGCAGCCCGAGCTGTTGCACTGCAGGGTGTTGTGCAGGGCCTGGGCCACGCTGTACACGGCGGCATAGGCGGGGAAGGTCCGCTGGTACGCCAGCTCGGCGGACACGTTCTGCAGCGTGATGTGGTCGCACTGCGGGCAGCGCGGCCCCACCACATGCTCCTCCAGGCCTGGCTGCTCGGCGCTCAGCGAGGTGCAGAAGGCCGGGTCGGCGGCCAGGGCCAGGCGGGTCTTCACGTAGTCGGAGAACTCAGGCAGCGGGAGGCTGCGGTGCATGAAGCCGAGCACGGTGCCCACCTGGGCCATGCCGGGCAGTGCCATGACCCACTCTGAGGTCAGCCAGGCCTCGCTGGCCACCCACACCTTGGGCGAGAGCTTGCAGTGGATGCTGTAGGTGAAGAGGGCGGAGGCCGCCTGGGCAGAGGAAAACAGCACCACCACCTGCACGTTGCTCTGGTTGACCTGGTGCAGCGTGTCCTGCACCTTGCCCAGCTGCCGGCCGTCGGTGTGGGGCAGCGGCACTAGGCCCTCGTGCGCGATGCAGATGCCCTGCGCGTTAGCCAGGCCCGAGAAGATACTCAGGCCCTGCCGGCCATACTCGTCGTCGCTGCCCAGCGCGGCCACCCAGTTCCAGCCGAACTCCTGCAGCAGCTCCACCGTGGCCGTCAGCTGCACGCGGTCGCTGGGCACCGTGCGGAAGAAGGAGGGGAAGGTCTCCCGGGTGCTGAGCCGGTCCATGCTGGCACCGTAGCTGACCTGCGGGGGCCGAGAGGCACCTCCTGACGTGGGGGGCTCCTACGGCAGGGCCAGGGCGGGGGTGGGGGACGGGGCCCACCTGGGGCACGAGGAAGAAGCTGAAGAACTTGCCGGTGACCAGGGCGAGCTCCGAGGAGTGGGGCCCAATGACAGCCAGCACGCGGGGCCGGTAGCTCGTGTAGTCGCAGTAGGCGGCGATGTCGCAGCTGCCCGTCTTGGCCAGGAACATCAGGCTGGGCTTCATGGCCACCACTGGCTCCGAGCACGTGTCGAAGAGGTCGTAGCCCAGGCGCAGCCCAGGCAGCAGGGTGGACCCGTTGTTGATCTCCTCCACGGCCATCTTCACGGTCAGCGCCCAGAGCAGGCCGAGGGCTGAGAACCTGAGGCCACAGGGAGCTGCAGACAGCCCGAGGACTCTGCCCGCCACCCCGCGCCCCCACCCAGGCCACTCCCGCCGCCCACCTGGTGCACAAGGGGCTGCTGGGCTTCGTCCTGCCCCGGAAGCTGGCCTCCTCGGCTGTGCCCAGGGGAAAGAGCCCGCCCAGCACATAGTCCCCTGACATCTTGAGCTGCCGGGACAAGCACAGCGGGTCCCCTGTCCCAGGACTCAAGAGAGCTGCGAGGCTGAGGCCCAGGACAGCAAGGCTTGGCATGGCAGGTGGCAGCTCCCAGCAGGGATGGCAAGTGGGGACACCAGGCGGGAGCCCGAGATATAGTGAGCCCAGAAGGAGGGGGCAGAGGATTTGTTTAGCAAAACACTTGCCAGCCTCACCTGCCAAGCCCCCGGGGGCCCTGGCGACGTCCTGGCTTTCCTAAGCCCGGAAGTTCTGTGCCTGTCTCACCCCTCCTGCAGCCACCACCCGCTTCCCTGGCTGGCACCAGCAGGCAGTCTCTGAGCAGCCGCTGGCTGTTGTCACTTGCCTGTACCCGAGCCCTTCGTCTCACCCCTTCTGAGCCACCCAGCAGACTGGAGAGGAGGGTTGAGGACACCCAAGGCCCTGGCGGCTTGCTGTTGCAGGAGGGGTGCAGAGGTGCCAGTGCTGGGGGGGCTTCACATGGGCACAGAAACCCCTCTCTCCAGCACCAGGAGGTTTCTGGCCTCTAACTTAAGGTCGTGCTGTCAGCAGTTAGGGGGCTGCAGGGGTGGCCCCTCTAGGCCTGCAGACCAGCCAGGAGGCCAGCGACAGCCGGCTGCTCAGCCTCCACCCTGCAGCTGAGGGGGGCTGTGCCCTGCCAGCCTGCCTGGGGACACTGTTCCTGAGGGTCTCGGCCACTCCTCTGCCTGGAAGCTATGGGAGCAGGTGCTACACTGCTGACCCCTGCTGGGGCACTCCCGACACAGGTGCCTCCCTCTGGGGACAGCTCACAGCTGGGCCTGGAGGGGCTGATGCAAAGGAGGGAGGAATTGCTGTAACCAAATGGGCCACTGCAGCTGGCGTGTGCACCAGGCATGTGCCTGTGGTGGGGGGTGGCCCCAGGGTGGGGCCTGTGTCCCCTTCACCTGGGTCTTGGGGAGCCCTCGATGGCATCTCGGGCCCCATGCTGACAGGAGTGGGGGAGGCTGTCGACTTTTGCTGGGGTTGGGTGGGGGCTCCGGCAGGCCAACCCCGCCGGGGTGTGACAGGTGTCCACCAGGAGGCCAAACCTGGCCTTTGCCTCTTCCCTACTGCCCTGCGAGGGTGGGCCCATGAGACAAGCATCTGTACATGCACATGCACACCCCTTGCTCTCTGGCCTGAGAGGACCCCAGCTGTCCTCCCTGGCCAGTTCCTCAGTCATTGGCCTTTGCCAGCACCACGTGGGGCCCGGGGCCCTGCCATGTGTGTCTGGACCTGGCAGACAGAGGCTTGGGGGGGGTGTCTGGGAGGACCCCCTCCCCCCGCCCTGCTTGCATCCTTTCTGTTCAGCCAATGTTGGGGTAAATGCTGCGTGGAGGGCTGTCCTTGAGGGGGGCTTTGGCCTGCCCCCCACATCATGAGGTCCATGTCATCATGCCCATTTCACAAGTGAGAAAACAGACACGGAGACTCACCAAACCCCAGGGGGCTGGTGTGGGGGCAGGGTCTCAGGCCTGCCGGTGGAGTGGGGGGTGGGCACTGCTCTGAGCCCCACAGAACCCTGAACAGAAAGGGTTGGCCCCTCCAGTGGGTTGGAGCACACCCACCCCAGTGTGTCCTGGGGGGTCAGGCCCCTCCCTGCCCTAATGGGGTACCCCCCAGTGTCCCTCCCCCTGGGTAATCAGGCGCCTTGTGTACCCCGATATCCCCATCCTGCAATGCTATAAGTGTAATTTATTCATGTTGGAAAACACACCCAAGTACCCCGAACAAGCCTGTGCATCTGCTGCACTGTAGTGGTCTGGTAGCTGTCACCTAGGCAATGGGGTCCAGCCCCTCCTGTTCTGTAACCCCTTGGGTCTCTGGAGCACTGTGGGGACAAGACAGCAAGGGGTGGGGGTGAAGGAACAGAGCATCCCCCTGGGCGCTGGGGGCAGAGTCCCGGCTCCTGTGTCCATCAGGAGCCGCTGCCCTGAGGGCTACATCCTGAGGGCAGGGTGGATCTTCCTGGGACTTTTGGGGGAAGCTCAGTTCTGGGCTTCAGCTCCCACCTTCACTGCCCCCGGCCTGCTGAGCACGGTGTGAGCCAGCCAGGCAGCGAGGGGCAGGGAGAGCCCAGGTGCCCAGACCCTGTCCGAGGATTCTCTTCCTGCCTGGGGGAAGCCACCCACCAGGGCACAGACACTGCATCCTGGACCTGAGCTTGGCACGGGAAGGACACATGCTGGTTGGTGGGGAGGACGAAGCCACCACACCCCAGGGACCTGCGACTTCACCCCACTTCCTGGAGTCTGCTCCAGGCGGCTGGGGCCACCCGTCCTGCTCTGCATGCACCGGTCCTGCCCCTTCTTCACTGTCCCTGCCTTGGCAAGGCCTGACTGAGCACACGAGGTTGGAGGTGAGGCTGTGGCGGAGGGGCCTCTTCTTGGCCGGGCCACAGCCTGCAACTCCTCACGTGCTCAACTTGCAGGGGCAACGGTGGGTCTCCCGTTTTCAGGGCACCCAGAAAGCGCTGTCTTGGGATTAAGGGGCCCTGGCTGCCCCAGCCCAGCTCTGCAGCAGGGGACGCCCACCTGGCCGGGGCCCCCAGCCGCTAGGGCAGGTTCAGCAGGGAGTGCTCTGCGTAGAGCTTCTGGGAGATGTCGTAGACGTGCTCGATGAAGGGCAGGGCCTCCCCCAGCATCTCCACAGCCTGCTCAGGGGTCCCCACGTTCATGGCCTCCAGGAAGACCTTGCGTGTGGGCAGAGTGCAGAAGGCCACGGTGACAGCCCGCCGTACAATCCAGGGGTGGTAGGCAGCCAGCGAGGCGTTGTAGGAGTCGGTGCAGAGCGTGGAGGTGCGCGCGTCCTCGGGGCTGGTGCGCAGGCCTTCGAGGAACAGCTGCAGCCAGCGCAGGGCGCGGTGCAGGCGCAGCACGGTCCGGCAGCCTGAGTCGGGGTGGCGGGAGCGGCGCTGCAGGTCCACCAGCTGGTGGCCCACCTCGTAGGCCACCATGGACTGCAGGCTGCTGTAGTGCTCGCCCTGGGGGCCGCTCCTCAGATGCTCCATGATCTGCAGCTTTGAGACCACGTCCTTGGTGATGAAGGAGAAGATGGTGCCCAGGCTGCTCAGGAACCTGCCCGAGGGAAGCAGGAGCTTGAGTCCCCACCCAGGCCCTGAGCAGCAGGGCCAGGTAGGCCGAGTGGGAACACCGGGGGCGGGTGGGTGCCTGGCTCTCATGGTGCCGGGTGGGATGGGACTCTGGCCGGGACAGCCCCGGTTCACGCCCGTCCCTCTGCACAGAAGCGATCCTGGACACACACCTGACCAGCCCCTTCCAGCTGGTGATGTAGTGGTCCAACAGGATCTCTTCTTTCTCGTTGAGACACTGCTTGAAACTGACCAGGACGACCTTCAGGTTGAAACCTGTCTCTGGATCATCCATTTTTTGATACGAACTGCAACACACAGAGCAGGGCTGGTGGGTCGTCTCACTGTGGGTCAGGTCACTCTGCAGCTCATTTTTTTTTTTTTTTTTTGAGACAGAGTCTTACTTTGTTGCCCAGGCTAGGGTGAGTGCCGTGGCGTCAGCCTAGCTCACAGCAACCTCAAGCTCCTGGGCTCAAGCAATCCTTCTGCCTCAGCCTCCCAAGTAGCTGGG
>CAUYPO010004728.1:0-16503 GCA_963574435.1 Cheirogaleus major
TGCACTTTATTTTTATTTCATTTTAATGTTTATTTTATTCCTTTTTTTTTTTGAGACAGAGTCTCACTCTGTTGCCTGGGCTAGAGTGCCGTGGCATCAGCCTAGCTCACAGCAACCTCAAACTCCTGGGCTCAAGTGATCCTCCTGCCTCAGCCTCCCGAGTAGCTGGGACTACAGGTATGTGACACCATGCCCGGCTAATTTTTCTATATATTTTTAGTCGTCCAGCTAATTTGTTTCTATTTTTAGTAGAGACGGGCGTCTCGCTGTTGCTCAGGCTGGTCTCGAACTCCTGACCTCCGAGTGATCCTCCCGCCTTGGCCTCCCAGAGTGCTAGGATTATAGGCGTGAGCCGACGCGACCTATATTCATTTTTTTAAACAGCTTTATCAAGATGTAATTGATGTGCAATAAAGTGCACATACTTGGCTGGGCATGGCACGGTGGCTCACGCCTGTAATCCTAGCATTCTGGGAGGCCAAGGCGGGAGGATCGCTCAAGGTCAGGAGTTCGAGACCAGCCTGAGCAAGAGCGAGACCCCGTCTCTACTATAAATAGAAACAAATTAGCTGGACGACTAAAAATATATATAGAAAAAATTAGCCGGGCATGGTGGCGCATGCCTGTAGTCCCAGCTACTCGGGAGGCTGAGGCAGGAGGATCGCTTGAGCCCAGGAGTTTGAGGTTGCTGTGAGCTAGGCTGACACCACAGCACTCTAGCCCAGGCAACAGAGTGAGACTCCGTCTCAAAAAAAAAAAAGATATAATGAGAATCACTTAGAAGACTAGATGGAGGACCTCTGTAACTTGAGAGAACTGACTAATACCTGGTTTTTATCTGGAAAAACTTTCAAGGCCAGAGGCTAGGGGGAATTCTAATTGCATAGCAGGGAAAGTGGGCAACAGTGAAAGCTAACCTCACTGCCGCTGTTAGGTAGGAGGCCAGGAAGGTCACATGACATGACTTGTCTTAAGAAGACTCTCTCTGAGAGGTCTTCCTGCTGGAGTTAGGTAACCCCATAAGAAAATGTCTATGTGGATTATACTGCCAGAAGCAAAAACTGAGATGAGGGATACAAGTGATCAGCTGGAGAAAGCATATCCCTTGCCCAGGACAGGTGCAGTGGGTGTCTCCATATCTGGAGAGAGATGGTCTCCAAAGAACTCATGTAAGTTCCTTAAGAAAGAAAGAATCATGATTTTGGCATGTGACACATCCAGAGAGTACTAATGCCACATTACCACTGCTTCTTCCAAGAAAGACTGTCATTGTGCCTTTTTTTCTACCCTCACCCTCTTTCCACTTGCTCCTACTTTAGAGGGTGCAGAGGCAGTGAGTCAAGGAGGAAGATTAGGAAAAGAAGGTAGGAAAGCAGTGTCATAACTTAGCTGGAGGAGGGAGAGAACTTTAAATTTCATAGGACATCAAAAGTTTGATATTAGATTGGACTGGGCTTGTTAGAATGTAATAATGATAACTATTTGTTAATACCTGAAGGTTATTGGAAAAGATTTGGGATTGGCCAAAGTACAAGAAAGGGAGATTTCACATGATCAATTAAAAACAGTGGTCTGGCCAGGCACAGTGGCTCACACCTGTAATCCTAGCACTTTTGGATGCCGAGATGGGAGAATCGCTTGAGGTCAGGAGTTCAAGACCAGGCTGAGCAACATAGTGAGATCTCATCTCTACAAATAATAATAATAATAATAATGATAAAAATTAGCTGAGCATGGTGGTGTGTACCTGTAGTCCCAGCTACTGGGGAGGCTGAGGCAGGAGGATCACTTGAGCCCAGGAATTTGAGGTTACAGTGAGCTATGATGACACCACTACACTTTAGTCTGGGCAACATAGCAAGACCCTGACTCAAAAACAAACAAACAAACAAAAACAGTAGTCTAAGAAAAATAAAGCTATTTCATGTTTTCATCCCACTGTATCCAATTCATTCAATAAACTGTTTACAGTCATCTTATACTTAATATATCCATAAAACAGAGCTATTAATTTTCCTCTTGTTTTCTGTGTCATGGCCCAACTAACAACCACCCACTTTCATAAGCCAAAATCGTAGGAGTCACATTTGACTTCTTTCTCTTTTTTTCTATCTACAACATCCACTCTATCAGCAAGTCCTATTGATTGTTCCTCCAAAACAAGTTCCAAATCTTCTTCTTTTACTTCTTGTAAGATCCCAATTCATCCAAACTCCTGTGGCCTGCATGGTCTTACATGTTATGCTCCCTGCCTAATAACAAAAAATAACTTTATTTTCTCCATTATTCTCCTTCTCATTCACTTTGCTTCAGCCACATTTTACTCAACTATGTCAAGCTTATTCATGCCTCAGTTCTTTTGCTTTTGTTTCATCTGCTTTAGATGCTCTTCCACTAAATCTTTGCAAATCTTGCTTCTTTTTCATTAGTCAGATCTCTGCTTAAATGCCACCTCCTCAGAGAGGACCTTCCTGAACACTATATTTGAAGTATCCCCTACCTCCTGCCTCATCATTTTCTAGCACACCACCATCTTTTATAGCATTTATAACAACTTGAAATTTTCTTATTTATTTCTTTATGTGCTTAATGTCTCTAGAATGTGATCTCCATGATCTGTTTTGCTTACTATGGTATTTCCAGCACATAGGACAGTTCCTAGATTATAGTAAGAACTCAAATAGGAACTTCAATATTAGTTGAGTGAATGCATGCATTGAATGGATTGCCAGAAATCTTTCCTTAGAACAACCATGAGGCTGAGTGGGTATTGGCAGCAAGCATATGCAACTTTTTATCAATAATCACAGGAGCATGCTTCTCTTTGACCTTCACTTTTGTAATAATAGGTTTTCTTGAGTGCTATCCTCCAAGTAACCTTTGGGGGACATCTCATTGTTGCAGGTCTACTGGGTCCTACCATCCAGGCTGAGGTTTATGACACAGTGGTCGTAACACTTAAGAACATGGCTTCTCATCCTGTCAGTCTTCATGCTATTGGTGTATCCTACTGGAAAGCATCTGAGGGTGAGTCAAGTGCCCTCTTGTTGTCCTGTTATCCTAGGGAATAGAACAGTGAGATGTGTATGCTTGGTGATGATGGCACATCTGGTATTGGATCCATTTTCTTAAATATAAACTTACTGAAAGATAATAATGATAACAACAATAATAATGACTAACATGTATAGGGTTCAAGGTCATACAACTAGTAAGTAGTAGGATCCAGGACTCATATCTAGTCCCATCTAACTCCAGAACTTGTGCTCTGAATCACTGTGCTACAGTGTGAGGATTCATATAAATAATGTTTAATTTCACTCATGTAACTGAAAAGTTTCATGGAGTCAATCAAGTACGGCTGGATCCCAGGATTTAAATGATGCCCTCAGCATTGATATAGTAGGTCAAATAAAATACATTATTAAAATTATTTCACCTGTTTCTTTTTACTTTTCTTACTGTGACTACTAGAAAATTCGAAATTACACATGAGGCTGACATTATATTTTTATTGGACAGCACTCATCTGTACACTTCCAGTGAAATGTTGTTTGGCATATATTGAAGCTGCCGCTTCTAATAGAGTGGCTCATCTAAAATTTGGTTAGCCAAGTTCTTTTGCCCTAGTAAAACCCAGCCCACTCCTGCAAAACCTCCAACAACCCACCCACTGCCTTAGTCTTAGGAAAAAGGGTGTTCTTTTCCTAATGAAATATTTCAAACAAAGAAAGGTACAGAATATAATATAGCAAACAGACATGTACCTATCACTTCACTTTGTCAAATCTTACCAATTTGTCATTTTTGCTTAATTTATTTTAAGAAATTAAACAATGTACATACAGCTGAAGCTCCTTCTGTACCCCTCCACAATCACCTCCCTCCCTATCTAAAAGTATTCACTATCCAGAATTTGATACTAACCCACAGTCATACAGGCACCCTAACCACATACTCCATCCTCAAGTTCCAATACTATTCCCCACTTAAAAGAACCAGGGCTTCTTGGAGAAATGGATAATTCTAGTTCTGAGACAGGGAAATCATAAGATGATCTGGAAAAAAAAAAACTGTTGAGTTAGAAAATGAGAAAGTGTTCCAAGAGTGATGGGGACAAGTCAGAAGGACATGGTAACTTGTACAAAAGGCCTTCATTGGCCAATTTCAGAACAATTGAGCATTGAAAAAACAATGATCACATTTTTAAAGAATCCTTATATTATAGAGATACATATTGAAATACTCACAAATAAAATGATTGGTGAATGGTTGATGTGGAATTGGACATTTATATAGTGCCAAAATAACATCTCAGAGATTTTTTTCTGATTGAAGGTGGCAAGTGTTAACTTTACAATGGAGGTATCAGGCTAATCCAGGGGTCAGTTTTAGTGTCACTAACGATGGGATGGCCGGATATTATCTGCCCCTGATATGGCACAGTATGAGGTACTCAGCATCACCTTTGATATATTTTAGCCAAAAAATTGTTTAACTTGAATCTAATAAGGACTTAGGTCTAAATTCCAGTTTATGGGATATATAGGGGATAGAGGAAGAAGCTAAATGACCCCACAAAGAAGCAATCATTCGGATAAATAATGTGGGATATTCTACGGGACTAGAAGCCAAATTTCTTTCAGCAAATGAATGTCATAAAAAAGGGACTACTCCAGACTAAAAGAGATTGTGGGCCTAAACAACTAGATGTAATGTGCTCTGGTTTGGACAAATTAGCTATAAAGGATGTCTTTGAGGCAATTAAGAAAATTTGAATATTGCCTTGGTATTAGGTGATATTAAGAAATTATTGTTAATTTTATTAGGTGTGCTAGTGTCATTTTGTTTATGTAGTAAAATATTTTTATTTTTTAAAGATGAGTTCTGAAGTATATAGGAGTACACTATCATGAAGTTTGTAATGCACATTAAAATACATCATCAAAAAAATGTTGAAAGAAAAAAGTGAAAGTACCAGTGCAATCCCAGGAATAATTTTCTAACATACACATAACAAAAAATGTTATATCCCTCAGACTAATTGGGGCTGGTAAAAAAAGAAGAGAAAAAATGTGAAATTCTTTATATTAAGCACACAAAAAAAAGAATATACAAATATACCTATCTTTTAAGATTCATCCCAAATCCTACCTCCTTCATCAAGCATTACTGATAGAGTAGGAGGCTTGTTTACTATTTTTTTTATTTACTGTACTGTTTGCTCCATGAGCATAGGGACTTCTGCCTTCATCTTTATATTTATTTTCAGCTTGTAGCTGAACCTAGTCAAGAATAAGAATGCAATAAATATTTGTTGAATAAATGGGCAAATGTTTCTGCATTGTATTATAATTATACCTTTGTAAGTCTATGTGCCCTATCAAATATAGTGTTGGCCCTCCAGGGAAAAATTAAGTTTAAAAAAAGCTTTTTAAATCTCTGTTTCATACCCCTCCCTGACCCTCACCAGTGCCTATCAAAGAGTCTGTAACAAAGTTCATACTCAATGCATATTTGTTGTTGAATTGACTTGAATTAGGCAAAAAGATGCAATAATGGGGGCAATATTATTGGTTAACAGAATCTGGAGATATCAACAAAAACTTAGTTTTTATTACTCATACTAGGATAAGTGGCCTTAAGCTCTTCAGGAATATATGAGGCTTCTCCCCATTTATAGCTTCTGCTTGTTAGTCTTTCAAATTAAGATGCAGAGAGTCTGTTTCTTATGTAAAATCTATTGGTGACAATAAACTTGATATGTTTAAGTAGATGATGGGCATAGAAAGGACAATTTTACCCTTTCTCACTTTAGGAGCTGAATATGATGACCAGACCAGCCAAAGGGAGAAAGAAGATGACAAAGTCTTTCCTGGTGAGAGCCATACCTATGTCTGGCAGGTCCTGAAAGAGAATGGTCCAATGGCTTCTGACCCACCATGTCTCACTTACTCATATCTGTCTCATGTGGACCTGGTGAAAGACCTGAATTCAGGCCTCATTGGAGCTCTTCTGGTATGTAGACAAGGTAAGTGTAAGAAAGAGTAGGATTGAATTGAAATAAGCAGAGAAGTACAAACAACTGTATCTATCCATAACAGCATTTGTATTCTTTCATCTTAAAGAGGCTTCTTTCCCCTAGCAATATACTCATGGAAAGGAGAATAATCCAGTTTCTGAGGCAAGCAGATATCCATTCTATATAACCACAACAAACTGTAAGCTGGGATCAAGAGCAGTTGAGTTCCAGAATTAGGACTCTCTTCTCAAAGCATTGCTATTTTCCACTTCAGAGCCATAGGCTGTCTCAGTTGTGATTTCTACTATCCTCTGCCTTTTGCAAATTTTGAGCTAGGTTCCTTGAAAACTCCATGGAAGTGAACACATGCAAGTGTGTGATCAATGGCACATAGACTGGTTCAGGTGGTTAGTTTGTCATCTGTAAGCCAAAAGTATATACAAATCTGATAAAAGTATGTATTTATATTATTTATAACTTATTATTCTAAAAATATCCTTAATTTTAATCAAACCTGTTTTTAATTTATAGCTTAATGGCATAAACTAAATTAGGGAAGTAAATTTTGCATGATTTCTTTTTAACCCTATCTTTTATGCTGAAATTGGCTTCACTGGGCCTTTTTCTCATTCCATTTATCTATTACTGCATAACTCCACAATTTATTGACTTAAAACAATAATCGTTTATTATCTCTCATTGGGTTTTTGGATCTCATGGAATTTGGAAGTGTCTTGACTTGGTGGTCTCTTTCAAGATGTCTCATGAAGTTGTAGTCAAACAGTGGTCAGAGCTGAGATCATCCCAAAGGTGACCTTATTCACATGTCTGGCACCTGGGCTTGAAAGACTCAAATAGCTGGGGCTCTCAACCACATGGTCTCTCCAGCATGGGTACTACAGGGTAGCCAGACTTTTTATATGGTCCCAAGAGAGAGACCATTGGAAGGTGTATCACCTTTTCTAATTTAACCTCAGAAGGCACACAGCATTCATTCTTTCGTTAGAATGCATCACCAAGGCCAGTCCATAGAGGGAACTCCACATTTTGATGGGGAATACGCAAAGAATATATGAACATGAACCATCATACCCTTTCTGAATAATGATGATGAATGTGATTTTTTAAAAAGGAGCGGGAGGTGGAAAAGACCAGAAAGGTATGTAGTTTGGAATAGTTTCAGTTGGAAGTATGATCTCTCATATATTGAGTCCAGTTTCATAGCCACAATTAATGACAGAGGACATTTGTGCTTACCCTCAAGTAGTTAATGAAGAAATGTCTCCTCCTAGTGGCAATTTCCTATGATGGGATTTTATTTTTATTTTTTATATTTTATTATTTTTATTTCAGAATATTATGGAGGTGCAAATGCTTTGGTTACCTATACTGCCTTTGCACCTCCCGAGTCAGAGGTACAAGTGTGCCCAACCCCCAGACATCGCGCACCACACTCATTAGGTGTGAATTTACCCATCCCCTTCTCCCCCCTCTTACCTGCCTGATGCCCTGTGAATGTTACTCCCATATGTGCACATTAATGTTGATCGATTAGTACCAATTTAATGATGAGTACATGTGGTGCTTGTTTCTCCATTCTTGTGATACTTCACTTTGAAGAACGGGCCCAGCTCCATCCAGTATAGTACAAGAGGTATTAGTTCACCATTTTTCTTCATGGCTGAGTAGTACTCCATGGTATACATAAACCACATTTTATTACTCCACTGGGATTTTAAATAGAAGATAAATGCTCTCACTTCTTTTCAGGGAGTCTGGCCAAGGAAAGGACACAGACCTTGCACAAATTTGTACTACTTTTTGCTGTATTTGATGAAGGTAAGTGATCTTCAATCTGAATTTTGGACTCCTGAAAGGAATCCTCTGCTAATATTCACAGGAGGTAATTATAGAAAGATCTAAACTATTCAGAAATGAAGGAGATGGGGTGGAAAATGAATTCCCTGCCCCCCAAAATGTAACCTAAATTCCATTGGAAGCTATGAGGTAAGAAGATAGAGAACTTGGTAGCAGGTTGGCCTCATTCCCCTCATTAAATCCATGAACAAAGACTTTTGGCTGTACTTTCTAAATACTTTCTCTTATCTTTATCTCTTACTAAGTATGCAACCTTTGGCAAGTTACTTAACCTCTCTGTGTCTCAGTTTCCTCGAATCTAAAATCGAAATAATAGTACTTTCTTCATAGGATTGTTGTGAGGATTAAGTGATACTTAAGTAGCTTAGTACTTCTGCCTCCTCCTCCCCCTATATAATCATATATAATCAATAATTATAACATCATAACTGTCTTCTCTTCCTTCTTATCCATGTACATTGCCATATTTTTAATTGAGGCCCCCATTATCTCTCTCCTGACTAGTCTCCTTTTCCTTTAGGTCTGACTGACTTCAGCTCTACCTCTCCTAATGCCCTCTACTTAATTTCTTCTCTCGGGATGACCTCCAGCCCGTGTTAGATGCTTGCTTTATATATTTCCACAGCACCTTGACCTTACTCCTTATCACACTATGTCATTTATTGTCTACTCTATTTATTTAATGTTTATCATCTTTGACCTTATGTCCTTTTCCCTTGAAGCAAAATGAAGTTCCTTCTCCTCTCTGCTCCTATAACATTCTGTTTGTATCTTTATTATATCACTCTTCACTCTTTATTATAATTGTCAGCTTATCTGTTTATTCAAGCTAGAGTGTAAGCACCTTGAAGACAGAGGCTGTGTCTTCTTCTCCATAATTACTGCCTACAGTACATTCAGTAGTGCTCAGTAAATGTGTTTGAATGAATGAATGGGTAAATGAACGGTAAATGAACTTATAAGAATTATCTAAATTCTTATAATTTAGAAAGTGGGTGCTTCAGAAAGTTTTAGCATTAGCTGCCAGTCCATCACACAAAGGGGTAACTTCAAGAAGCCACTGTCCATTAGTATCTCTAGTACTTTAGCTCTTATTAACTTCAGAGAGAAGGTTGGGAAGTTTTCCGGTTCCTGGAGTTTCATAACTACTAGCTTGGATGAAGCAATCATGACAGAGATGGGGACTGACAGACAACCCTATTCCTAGGGTGATTTTCACATGCCTTCTTTTAAATAAATTACCTAATAAATAGAATTAAATATTCATGACTCAAACTAACCAATATTCTCCCTTCTACTAGTTATCATTTGTCATTATCCCTTCCTATCTATTGTCATGGACAAATATAGGGAGAGATAATCAGTTTGAGCAAGAAATGTCTGCCTTTGGCAATTGTCTTTTCTCCCCCTCTCACTGACTTTGAGAAGATAAGTCATCTGTGCCTACTTTGCTGACAAAAGTGCTTACAGTTTGAGCAATCTTTGCCCTAAGGGAGGAAGGGAAGGAGAAAGGGAGGGTCATTCATGAGACAGATGATTAGCTGGCTCTATCTTTGCCTCCTCTCTCATCAAGGGAAAAGTTGGCACTCAGAAACAAAGGATCCTTTGATGCAAGATACAGATACTGCATCCGCGGGGGGCTGGCCTAAAATGCACACAGTCAATGGCTATATAAACAGATCTCTGCCAGGTATGTACGCACCTGCTCGGCAATCCTCAGGGATTTCTGAATTCAGCACTAGAGCTCTCTTCTTTAGTTCTCAAACAGCTCTGCATCCCAGAGGAAAGTCCACTGAATTCTGGCCACTGGAGATCTTAAAGTATAGTGGCTGATTCCTCTTTCATTCACCTGAAAACGAAGGCCTGCCCATATACATAGAGCTCACAGTCAGAATTCTCTTTCCTTTTGCTTAAATATAAGCAGGCAACCAAGGATTAACCGACATTTAAGAAGAGCCTGATATATACAAGGGATAAGCAAAGATAAACAAATAAAATAATAATCACAGAAGAAAAAGAGATAATGCTCAGAACAGAACTTGTCAAAAGCTTTAATTAGTATTTTCATAAACATTCAAGAAGATAATGCATTAATAAAGTAACAAAGGATTCCATGAAAAAGAAACAATCAGAGCAAGAACATCCTCATAAAAATTAGAAATATGATTGTCAAAATCATATACTCAAAAGGAGGTAGGAAGAATACAGAAAATCTCCCACAAAGTTAAAGAAAAAAAGGAAAAGAGATTGAGAATACAATTGACCCTTGAGCAGTGTGAGGGTTAGGAATGCTGAACTCCTGCGCAGTAAAAAAAATATGTGTATAACTTTGACTCCCCCAAAACTCAACTACTGATAGCCTACTGTTGACTGGGAACCTTACTGATAACATAAATAGTTGAGTAATACATATTTTATATGTTATATGTATTGTATATTGCATTCTTATAATAAATTAAGCTAGAAAAAAGAAAATGTTATTAAGAAAATCATAAGGAAGAGAAAAATATATTTACAGTACTGTACTGTATTTATCAATACTGTGAGTTTATGTCATCTATTTATAAGAAGAATCATCTGTCTAAAATAGAGGACACCTGCAGCTGCAGACCTTAATCTATGGTAGATATCAATCAATTCAACTTTTTCTTGTAATGTCATGACTTTTCTTTGCTTCTTGGGTGCACCTCCAGCATCACTAGTGGCACTTCATATGGGTTATCCAAGGCTCATGGTATTGCACAAAACACAATGAAAAATATGCAAGAACTGTGAGAAATCACTTTTTGCTGTGATACTCAATTTGAAGGAGAGATGAAATGCTCGTGCAGAGATGATTAGCATCACATGGCATTTTAAGTGGATGCATGCAACACTTGAGCTCACTGCAACAGCAATAGCAGGTGGCTACAAAAGTATTACAGTAATACAGTATATACTACAGTACATGTTAATGCAGTTATAACTTAATACTGCATCTTTACATTTGTTCACATTTCTCTCAACTGGGAATAGTACTATCTACAGTCTGTAAAGGTTTTTATGCTTGAGTTTTGATACATTTTAACTTTTATAATAGATTTGTGTATATTTTATGATGGTATGTGATAAAATAGCCTAGTATCTATAGAGAGAATTTACATTCATGAAATGCCTTTTTCTTAATTTTTTCAATATTTCTAAACTACACAGTTTGTCTCAGTTTTTTCAAATTGTTGCAAATCTCCAAAAATTTTTCCAATATATTTATTGGAAAAAAATCTGAATATAAGTGGACCCATGCAGTTCAAATCTGTGTTGTTCAAGGATGAACTATATATTTTAAAACAGATTTAAAAATCGAAGAAATGATAGAAGAAAATGTTAAAAATTAAAAGATATAAGTATTCATATTAAAATTGTCCTTCTGGAGCTTGCAAATAACTGAACACATGGAAGTTCCTGGAGAATAATGCACCCAGAGAGGTCATGGAAGACCTGAACCCCTCCCCACATACATCTTCCTATGCATCTTTTCCATTTAGTGTTCATCAAAAAAGGTTGCTGACCCCTAAATTATAGGGACACTGTGTTTTACTGGACAAAGCTTGAAGACAGGGGCTGTGGCTTCTATTGTCTTCTTTCTAGCCCTCCATTTCCAGATGTCTAATTTAAATAGTGTATGATGGGTGGACCAAGATGGCAGAGTAGGACTCTTCAGCAATCATCTCCCCTTAGAAACATCAAACTATCCATGCATGAAATTACCTTCACAAGAGCTAAGAAAACCTGAACACACTAGTGAGACTGCGAAGCCCTTTTGGACCATGAAGGTGAGTTAAAACTATAGTAAGGGGATTGGTTCTTTGTGACTAAGACCCTTCCCCTCAAGCCATTACAGTACCAAATGTGGGAAATCCCCCTGGAAAAACATGATCTGGAGGCAGACATTCGGCTTCACCACCATACCAGGTCCCTCCACAGGAAATACACTTCTGCATCTGTCCATGGGTTGGACTACAAGTAGCACCTACGTTGAACCACTCAAGGCCAGCTACGGACAAAGAGAGGGGGTGGGACTAGTGAATGCCAGCATGGGGAACTTGGTGGTGGCTGACCATTTCTGCCAGAGGAGATGCTGCACCAGAGAGGTTGTTTATGGGCACCATGCTGTGAGAAGCATGGTTCACAGATCCTCCAGACTTGAGGGCCTGGATGGCTCTCCCACATGGCCTGTGTGCCATCTGTGGATCTCCCACAGGCCCATCCAAGTTGGACACTGCATTAGCAGCAGAACCATCATGAGACTTCCGTCTAACCTGGGCCTAGGGCGCCCTCTTGTGCTGAAATTGAATACAACAGCCAGTCCACTCAATTTCTAAAGAAGCCCACTGAAATAGAAAATCACAAACAAAGCCAGATTGCAAAGACTGGAAAAAATACCCAATTCTTCAATGTGTAGCCAGAGATGCACATCTACAAAGAATAAAAATAGCCTAGGATATATGACCTCACCAAATGAACAAAACAAGGTACCCGTAACTAATCCTAAAGACATGCAGATGAATGATCTGGCAGACAAAAAATACAAAATAGCTGTTTTAAGAAAACTCAATGAACTTCACGAAAACACAGAGAAACAATTCAGACATTTATCAAAGAAACTGGAAATAATAAAAAATTAAACATAAATCCTGGAACTGAAAATAAATGATAATAAATAAAATGAAAAATGCATCATCAGCAGAAATGATCAATCAGAAGAAAGAATCAGCAAGCTCGAAGACAGTTTATACAAAAATGTACAGTCAGAGTAGAAAAAAGAAACAATGAGAAGTAACGAAGAAAATTTATGGGATATATAGAACACCATCTAAAGAGTAAATCTATATGTTGTTGACATTCAAGAGGAGATAGAGAATGACAAAAGTGTAGAAAGCTTATCCAGAGCTTTTTTCTATAATAGCAGAAAGCTTTCCAAATCTGGAGAAAATACAAATATCCAGCTACAGGAAGGTCAAAGATCACCAATCAAATTCAACCCAAAAGAAAGCCTCAAGACATATAATCAAGCTCTCAAAGGTTAAAGACAAAGAGCGGATCCTGAAACAGGCAAGAGAAAAGAAGCAAATAACATATAAAGGAATTCTAACATGCCTGGCATCAGACTTCTCAGCAGAAACCCTACAAACCAGGAGAGAGTAGGATAATATATTCAAAGTGCTGAAGGGAAAAAAATATCTTTCAACCAAGAATACTGTACCTAGCAATGTTATCCTTCAAAAATAAAGGAGAGATAAAGACATTCCCAGACGAACAAAAACTGAGAGAATTCATTACAACCAGACCCGTTTTACTGGAAATGCTAAAGGGAGTTCTTCAATTGAAAGAAAAGGATGAGTAACACAAAAGCACCCAAAGGTATAAAACCAACAGGTAAAAAAGTAAATATCCAGACAAATTCAGAATACTCTAACATGATAATTGTGGGACATAAACTTCTTATATCTTTAGTAGGAAGATTAAAAGACAAAAGTCAATAAAAATAATAAAAAACTACAATAATTTTTTAAATGATAAGCAATATAAAAATACATAAATCATGACATAAAACATAAAATGTGGAAGAGTAACGGAGTTAAAGTGTAACGGGTTTTTTTCTTTTTCTTGTGATCAAAATTAAGTTGTTATTAGCTCAAAATAACCTATTGTAACCATAAGATGTTTTGTGTAAGCCTCATGGTAACCACAAAGCAAAAACCTTTAATAGGTGTGGTGGCTCACGCCTGTAATCCTAGCACTCTGGGAGGCCGAGGCGGGTGGATTGCTCAAGGTCAGGAGTTTGAAACCACCCTGAGCAAGAGTGAGACCCTGTCTCTACTAAAAAAATAGAAAGAAATTAATTGGCCAACTAAAAATATATACAGAAAAAATTAGCCAGGCATGGTGGCACATGCCTGTAGTCCCAGCTACTCAGGAGGCTGAGGCAGGAGAATCACTTGAGCCCAGGAATTTGAGGTTGCTGTGAGCTAGGCTGATGCCACAGCACTCTAGCCTGGGCAACAGAGTGAGACTCTGTCTCAAAAAAAGAAAAAAACTTTTAATCGATACACTAAAAATAAAAAAAGGAATAAAAACATACTGATAGAGAAAATCACTTAACCACAAAGCAAGACAGTAAGAGAGGAAGAAACAAAGCATCTATAAAAATAACTATAAAACAAGTAAAAATATGGCAGTACCAATTCTTACCTATCAATAATCAACTTGAATGTAAATGCAGTAAATTCTCCAACTAAACAATAGAGAGTAACTGAATGGATAAAAGAACAAGTTCAAACTATATGTTTCCTAACAGATATTCATTCACCTGTAAGGCCAAACATAGGCTGAAAGTGAATGGATGAAAAAAGATATTCTATGCAAATGGAACCCAAGAGAAAGCAGAGGTAGCTATACTTATATCTGATAAAATATACTTTAAGTCAAAAACTATAGCAAGAAACAAATGAGGCCATTATATAATGATAAAGAAGTTGATACAAGAGGACATAACAATCATGTATATCATATACACCCAAAACATTGAAGATCCTAAATATATAAAGCAAACATTAATAGATCTAAAGGAAGAGATAAGCAGCAATAAAATATTAGTAGGGACTTTAATATCTCACTTTCACCAATGGACAGATCATCCAGACAGAAAATAACAAAGAAACATCAGATATGAACTGCACTTCAAACATTTACAGAACATTCCACCCAACAGCTGCAGAATTCACATTCTTCTCAACTGCGCATGGAACATTGTCTAGGATAAATCATGTTAGGTGACAGAACAAGTCTTAAATAATTCAGAAAAACCGAAGTGTCTTTTTTGACAACCATGGAATAAAACTAGAAATCAACAATAGGAGGAACTTTGGAAGCTGTACAAATATATGGAAATTAAACAACATACCCTTAAGCAACTAATAGGTCAGTGAAGAAATTAAAAGAGAAATTTGAAAAATTCTTGAGGCAAATGAAAATAGAAACACCACATACCAAAACTTATGGGATATAACAAAAGCAGTCCTTGGACTCACGGGAGCAAGATGGTGGACGAGAAACACCGCCAGACAGAGTTTCTCTGCAGAAAAGACAAGTTCTAGAAGATATTAGAAGAAAGAAGCAAGCAGACGACCATACATCAGATGGGGGTCGGACGGAGGGGTACCGGAGACTATGAGAGACTCCAAGGAAGGAGGTTGCGGAAGAGAATTGGGAGAAGAGACCTCCCGAGCCAGCAGTTTGGAGACAAGCGGCAAGGGTAGGTGGAGCGGTTAACTTCCCCCTCCCTTGCATCTCGGACTGCTCGCGGGCTCCCCAGCGGTTGGAGAGACCTGTGGACACCAGCCCAGAGACGGCTGCCGCCAGTGAGTGGTAAGCCTGTAGTGGACATGGCACCAGGCTCCCAACTCCCTTGGGGCCCATCCTTGTGCACAGACCCGACCCGGCGGCAGGCGCCATATTGCTGCACTGTCTCCTCCCCCATCCCTATCCGCGGCTTCCAAGAGATACAATATAGCCACCAGCTGGAGGCATCTCCAGGGAATGAGACCTTCCCTTTGGGGGCCCGTCAGCTGACTGAGGGGTACTCAGACGGGGAGCTCCCTACCCGCTAGCCCTCCCAGGTGCTGCTGGCCTGGTGATTCCGGCAGAACAGGCAGACCTTGAGGCTGAAAGACATCGACCCAGCTTGGGCTCCCTGTGGGGGAATTAGGACTGGCACTCCTCTCCCTGGTGGGGTCAGGGATTGAACTCTGGGACTCAGAGGTCAGACCTGTGGACCACATCCCACGCACCCAGGTGTCGCATTGCCCAGGACACAGAAGGGATATTCGGAAGGAGCCTACTAAGTTGTGTGTGCCTTCAAGGGCAGATCAGCATGCTTGAGGGCAACCCTGCTCCCAAAGGGGGGCTGTGTGCCCAGCCCAGGCGTCAACCCAGTGCAGCGAACCTCCCGGCCTGCATCACAGCCAGTGAGACCCAGTGGTGAGACATCTGGCCTGCTGGCAGAGGCCCAGGAGAAGCCGCAGAGTTGGGGAGGGTGGAAAGGAGCGAGGCCTGCTACAGACTGCAGGTCTCAGACAGCCCCACCCACACACACAGACTTTCTGACTGACTGGGGCCATCCCAGCCCCTCCCTGACAACTTTTCCACAGAAGCAGAGAATAGGACTTTGACCCCTACTAACAGCATTTGTGGTGCTTGAGGGCAGGCTTACCCAACCCATCTCTGCCCAGACTCACTCCCAGACCAGCCCTCACTGAAGTGGAGAAAAAGGACACACCTGGAAATCCCAGGACCCCACCCACCACCTGGGGCACTAGAGTGCCTCTCCAGAGGAACAAGAGCTGGTTACAGGACCCAAAAACAGCAGTGTAGCCTGCTCCTCTGAGCAAGCGCCACCTACTGACAGGGAGGACATTCTGCACACCGTCTTACGGCATCTACTGTCTCAGCATACAGGGTGTGGTCGAATCACCCACAAACACCACTTACTGGCTCAGAGACTAAACAGGGCATGTCATTATCTGAACAAAAACCTAAAAGTAAGAAGCAACAACTGATACAGA
>CAUYPO010004730.1:0-13804 GCA_963574435.1 Cheirogaleus major
GCTTGAACTCCCCACTCAAGAGACATAGGCTGGCCGAGTGGATAAAAAAATACAAGCCAAGTATCTACTGCCTTCAGGAAACACATCTAACCTGCAAGGATGCAGTTAGACTAAAGGTAAAGGAGTACAGAACAATATTTCAAGCAAACAGAAGCCAAAAGAAAGCTGGCATGGAGGACCTGATTACAGATAACTTAGTTATTAATTCAACAACAGTAATAAAAGACAAAGAAGGTCACTATATAATGGTGAACGGTATATTTCAACAAGAAGACAAAACAATTCTAAATATATATGCACCCAATCTAGGTGCATCCAGATTCACATAGCAAACTCTACTTGATCTAAACAAATGGACAAACAAAAACACGACACTAGTCGGAGACTTTAACACCCCACTGACAACACAGGACAGATCCTCTAAACAGAAAATCAACAAAGAAATAATGGACTTAAACAGAAGTCTAGAACAAAATGGACCTGACTGACATTTACAGGACATTCTACCCCCAAACCACTGAATATACGTTCTTCTCATCAGCTCATGGGTCATTCTCTAAAATTGGCCATATCCTAGGACACAAAGCATGTCTGTCACAATTTTAAAAAAAGAAATTATACCATGTATCTTTTCAGATTACAAGGGAATAACTGTAGAAATCAACCCTAACAGAACTCTCATTTCTACACAAAATCATGGAAACTAAACAAACTTCTGCTGTATAATTACTACATAAATGAGGAAATCAAGATGGAAACCAAAAGATTCTTTCAACTAAATGACAAAGGAAACACAAGTTATCAAAACCTGTGGGACACAGCAAAGCTGTCCTGAGAGGTAAGTTTATTTCCATAAATGCCTATATCCAAAAGTCGAAAAGATAACAAATACACAACCTCGTGAATCATCTCAAAGAGCTGGAAAACAAAGAACAGACCGACCTCAAACGCAGCAGAAGAAGTGAAATCATTAAGATCAAATCAGAACTAAATGAAATTGACAACAGAAAAACTATACGGAAGATTAATAAAAGAGAAAGTTGGTTCTTTAAAAAAATAAACAAGATTGACACACCTTTGGCTAGACTAATGAAAAGCAGAAAACAAAAATCTCTAATAAGCTGCATCAGGAACAATAAAGGAGAAATTATAACGGATCCCATGGAGATACAAGATATAATTTACAAATACTACAAAAACCTCTATGCACACAAACTGGAAAATGTGGAGGAAATGGACAATTCTTAGAAACACACAGTCTCCCTAGGCTCAACCAGGAAGAAATAGAATTCCTGAACAGACCAATATCAAGTACTGAAATAGAAACAGCAATAAAAAACCTTCCTAAAAAGAAAAATCCAGGACCAGATGGTTTCACACCTGAATTTTACCACACCTACAAAGAAGAACTGGTGCCTATCCTGCAGAAATTATTCCAAATCATCGAGAAGGATGGAATCCTCCCCCAAAACATTTTATAAAGTGAACATAACCCTTATACCAAAACCAGGAAAGGATGCACCAAAAGGAAAGCTACTGACCAATATCCCTTATGAATATAGATGCAAAAATTCTCAACAAAATCCTAGCCAACCGAATCGAGGTGCTTGTCAAGAAAATAAGACATCACAACCAGTGGGCTTCATTCCAAGGATGCAGGGATGGTTCAACATATGCAAATCAATAAAGGTAATTCACCATATAAACAGAAGCAAAAACAAAGACCATATGATCCTCTCAATAGACACAGAAAAAGCATTTGACAAAATTCAACACCCTTTTATGATAAGAACGCTCAACAAAATAGGCATAGAAGGGACTTACCGAAAAATGATACAAGCCATATATGACAAACCCACAGCCAACATCATACTGAATGGGGAAAAATTGAAAGCATTCCCACTTAGAACTGGAACAAGACAAGGTTGCCCCTTATCTCCACTTCCATTCAACAGAGAGCTGGAAGTCCTTGCTACAGCAATCAGACAAGAGAGTGGATTTAGGGCGGCCAAATGGGAGCAGAAGAGATAAAACTCTCACTCTTTGCTGATGACATGACATTATACCTAGAAAACACCAAGGATTCAACCAAGAGACTCCTTGAATTGATAAACGAATTTGGTAAAGTCTCAGGATAAAAAATCAATACACAGAAATCAGAGGCATTCATATACGCCAACAACACTAAAAGTGAGAACCAAATCAAAGACTCAATTTCCTTCAAAATAGCAACAATGAAAATAAAGAACCTAGTAATATATTTAACTAATGAGGTAAAAGACCTCTACAGGGAGAACTATGAAACACTGAAGAATGAAATACCAGAGGATGTAAACAGGTGGAAGAACACACCATGCTTGTGGATCAGCAGAATCAACATTGTTAAAATGTCTATACTACCCAAATTGACCTACAGAGTCAATGCAATCCCTATTAAAATACCAGCATCATTTTTCACAACATAGAAAAAATAACATTACACTTCGTATGGAACCAAAGACCCCGTATAGCAATATCAATCCTATGCAAGAAAAACAAAATAGGAGGCATCCTTTTACCAGATTTCAAACTATACTACAAGGCTATAGTAATAAAACAGCTTGTTATTGGCACAAGAACAGGGACATTGACCAGTGGAACAGAACAGAGAACCCAGATATAAAACCATCCTCATATGGCCAACTAATCTTCAACAAACCAGACAAAAAGGGGTGTGACATGAACCTCCAGGGGGTTGACATGCTTGGAGCGCTGGCACAGGGGCGGGGGGAGAGGGTTGGCAGGGGCAATGTATGTAATCCTAACAATATTTGTACCCCCACAATATAATGAAATAAAAAGAAAAAGACACCTGCACTCAAATTTTTATAGCAGCACAGTTCACAATTGCAAAGTTTGGAAACAACCCACGTGCCCATCAATGCATGAGTGGATTAATAAAATGTGGTATATGTATACCATGGAGTACTATTCAGCTTTAAGAAACAATGATGATATAGCACCTCTTGTACATTCCTGGATACAGCTGGAACCCATTCTACTAAGTGAAGTATCTCAAGAATGGAAAAACAAGCACCACATGTACTCACCAGCAAATTGGTATTAACGGATCAGCACCTAAGTCGACATATAGGAATAACATTTGTCGGGTGTTGGGCGGGTGGGAGTGAGGAGGAGGGGATGGGTATATACAAACATAATGAGTGAGATGTGCTACGTATGGGGTATGGTCATGCTTGAGGCTCTGCCTCGAGGGGGAAGGGGGGCATGGGCAATATACACAACCGTAATATTTGTACCCCCATAGTATGCTGAAATTAAAAAAAAATCTGAAAAAAGTAAAAAATAAATAAAATTAAATTTTAAAAAAAGTCCTATTTTACACTTACTATATATAATTCAAGCTAGTATCTCCTTAGAATGGTACGCATGTTACTTTTTCACATTAGCCAATAACAACAACGAAAAAAGAAAAGAAACCTTTAACCCAATAAAAAAAGGAAAGGAAGCAGAAAAGAAAAAAATGTTTAACGGAATAATATGCAGGAGCAAAACTGTAAATTATGAAAGTGTTCTCTCTGTCAATTTCCAGTGTCTAAATGTTCCATAGGGGTCGAAGGGTTCCAAAAGGAGGAAGAAGACCAAAGACAATCATGGGGCATGGGATACGAAATCTATAGCAAATCATCTATTAGGAAAAGCTCTGAATTTCTATCAAAATGTCACTAGTAAGTAAAGGTGATAAAATATAGAAAGAAACTATACTTCAGAGGTTATCTTCTCGTGCTCTCTTTTTCTTCTCCTTCCCTTTCTCCTTTAAAAAATGTTGACTTTGGCCGGGCGCGGTGGCTCACGCCTGTAATCCTAGCTCTCTGGGAGGCAGAGGTGGGCGGATCGTTTGAGCTCAGGAGTTCGAAACCAGCCTGAGCAAGAGCGAGACCCCATCTCTACTAAAAATATAGAAAGAAATTAATTGGCCAACTAAAATATAGAAAAAATGAGCCGGGCATGGTGGCGCATGCCTGTTGTCCCAGCTACTCGGGAGGCTGAGGCAGAAGGATCGCCTGAGCCCAGGAGTTTGAGGTTGCTGTGAGCGAGGCTGATCCCACGGCACTCTAGCCGGGGCAAAAGAGTGACACTCTGTCTCAAAAAAAAAAAAAAAAAAAAAAGGGTTGGGTGCAGACAAAGACCTAAACATAACAGCTAAAAGTATAGAACTCTGAGAAGAAACCAGAGGGAAAAACCTTAATGACATCAGCTTTGGTAATGATTTCTTGATATGAAACCAAAAGCACAAGCAATAAAAGCAAGAACAGGCTGGGCTTACGCCTATAATCCTGGTACTTTGGGAGGCCAAAGCAGGAGGATCAGTTTGAGACCACCCTGAGCAACATAGTGAGACCGAGTCTCTACAAAAAGTATAAAAATTAGCCAGGTGTGGGGGTGCACACCTGTATACCCGCTACTCAGGAGGCTGAGGCAGGAGGATCACTTGAGCTCAAGAGTTTGAGGTTGCTGTGAGCTATGATCATACCACTGTCCTCATGTCCAGGCAACAAAGTAAGACCTTGTCTCTAAAAAACATTTTTTTTTAATTAAAAATAAAAGCAAAAATAAATTGGACTTCATCAAAATTAAAAACTTTTGTACATCAAAGAACATTATTAAGGCCGGGCGCGGTGGCTCACGCCTGTAATCCTAGCTCTCTGCGACGCCGAGGCGGGCGGATCGCTCGAGCTCAGGAGTTCGAAACCAGCCTGAGCAAGAGCAAGACCCCATCTCTACTATAAATAGAAAGCAATTAATTGGTCAACTAAAAATATATAGAAAAAATTAGCCGGGCATGGTGGCGCATGCCTGTAGTCCCAGCTACTCGGGAGGCTGAGGCAGGAGGATTGCTCGAGCCCAGGAGTTTGAGGTTGCTGTGAGCGAGGCCAACGCCACGGCACTCACTCTAGCCTGGGCAACAGAGTGAGACTCTGTCTCAAAAAAAAAAAAAAAAAAAAAGAACATTATTAAAAGAGTAAAAAGACAGTCCACAGAATTGGAGAAAATATTTGGAAATCACATGATAAGGGATTAATATCCAGAATAAAGAAGTCCTAAAACGCCAACAAAACAAGCCCCCTACAAAAAAAGGACAAAGGACTCTATGACATTTCTCCTAGAAGATACACAAATGACCAATAAGCACATAAAAAGAGGCTCAAGATCATGAATCATTTGGGAGTGCAAATCAAAGGCATAGAAAGACACCACTTCAGACCAATTAGGATGGCTATTATAAAAATAAACACAAAAACAGAAAACGAGTGCTGGCAAAACGGAACCCTTGTGCATTGCTGGTGTGAAGAGAAGTTTGGCAGTTCCTAAAAAGGTTAAAAATAGAATTAGCATGTGAGCTAGCAAGTCTACTCCTAGACACATACCCATAAGAATTGAAAAAGGGCCCTAAATAGCTACTTGCACACCATGCTCACAGCAGCACTATTCACAACAGCCACGAGGGGGAAACAAAGCGAGTGTCCATCAACGGGATGAGTAAGCAAAACGTGCTACCTAGGAAGGAATGAAGTTCTGACCATGCTACAACACGAGTGAGCCTCAAGGACATCCTGCTACTAATAAGTGGAATTAGCCAGTCACAAATGGACAAATATCCTATGACGCCACGCACAGGAGGTGCCCAGTGCAGGAACATCCACAGAGACAGACAGCAGAGGCTAGAAGTGGCTGGGGGAAGAGAAACGGGAGTTATTACTTACTGGGTACAGAGTTTCTGGTTAAGATGATGAAAAGTTCTGGAAACAGGGAAACAGTGACACAGCATTGTGAATGTACTTAATGCCACTGAACTGTACACTTAAAAATGGAAATTTTTTATGACGTATTTTACCACAATTTTTAGAAATCAAGCACAAGACACAGGACTTCTACAGTCAGTGGTGCAGTGAGGAGCTTGGCAAATCCTCTCCCCAAAAAGTGGTAACACAATAGGACAAATTTGTCAAAAACAACCATATCAGGATTCTGGATATAGATTAAAGGCAAACAAAAAGCTGAGAAGTGATTTTAGTCACGTGTCACATAGCAATGCTTTGGTCACTGACAGACTGCATGGGTGGCCCCATGAGATGATAATGAAGTTGCCCTATACAGGTGTACCATGGCTTAATCTTTATATCGTATTTTTTTTTTTTTTGAGTCTCATTCTGTTGCCTGGGCTAGAGTGCCGTGGCGTCAGCCTTGCTCACAGCAACCTCAAACTCCTGGGCTCAAGCAGTCCTCCTGCCTCAGCTTCCCGAGTAGCTGGGACTACAGGCATGTGCCACCATGCCCGGCTAATTTTTTCTATATATTTTTAGTTGGCCAATTAATTTCTTTCTATTTTTAGTAGAGAAGGGATCTCGCTCTTGCTCAGACTGGTTTCGAACTCCTGACCTTGAGCAATCTGCCCACCTCGGCCTCCCAGAGTGCTAGGATTACAGGCGTGAGCCACCACACCTGGCCTATACCGTATTTGTATTCACCTCTTCTGTGTTTAGACACACAAGTACTTAGCATTGTGTTACAGCTACCTACAGTGTTCAGTACAGTGACATGCTGCACAGGTTTGTACCACACAGCCTAGGAGTATAGGTTAGACCCTACTCTATGCTGTTTGCACAGTGACCTAATGACACATTTCTCAGAACATATCCCTGTGGTTAAGCGACCCACGACTATATTTAAGAAAAACTACTAAGCCTTGGGTCAGAACAGTGGGAACCAGGGGCATTTCACCTTGGGCGGCTCCATTCTCCACCTCCCCCGTCAATCAGCTACCCATGTGTCTGGGCATTTTTGAAACAACAGAGACCTCCTGAACAGACACATGGTAGTCCAACTTGAAGCCAGCCACAGGTTGCGACACAGAGTAGGACAAGTAACATAGGAAGATTAGCCAGACATTGAACACAAGGATCCAGCCATAGTTGGTCTTGGTTAGACCTTACCCAGTGCTGAAGGCTTTGCATACAACCAAGAGAGACTAGAGAGGCACCTAGCTATTTATACATTTATAAGGACAGAATAATCCTAACATCAAAGCCAGACAAAGATATCACGAGAACAAAAAGCTATGTTCAATATCCCTCATTAATATAGACTTAACAATCTTTAGTGAATATTAGCAAACTGAATCCCCCAACTAAAAAAAAAAGGATTCTGCTGGGCACGGTGGCATGTGCCTACACTCAGGAGGCTGAGACAGAAGGACGGCTTGAGCCCAGCCTGGGCAACATAGAAAGATTTTATCTCTAAAAACGGATAAAAGCAAAAAGATTCTATACCATCATCTAGCAGATTTTATCCCAGGAATGCAAGGTTGGTTTAACATCTGAAAATAAATTAATGCAATATACCATATTAATAGAACAAAGGACAAAAATCCCACAATCATCTCATAGACACAAAAAAAGCATTTGATGAAATCCAATATCTTTTCATGACAAAAACTCAACAAACTGGTAAAGGGCATCTACAAAAAACCTACAGCTAACATCATACTTAATGCTAAAAGATGTAATGTTTTTTCCCTAAGATTGGGAAGAAGATATCTGCTCTTACCAGGTCTACTCAGACTTGTACTACAATTCTAGCTGGTGAAATTGGTCAAGAAAAAGAAATAAAAGGCAACCAGATTGGAAAGGAATAAGTATCTTTTTTTTAGCAGATGACACCATTCTATAGAGAAAATCCTAAAGAATACACACACCTCTACTAGATCTAATAAGTGAGTTTACCAAGGTCACAAGAAAAAAGTCAATACAGGCCGGGCATGGTGGCTCAACACCTGTAATCCTAGCACTCTGGGAGGCCGAGGCTGGAGGATTGCTCAAGGTCAGGAGTTCAAGACCAGCCTGAGCAAGTGTGAGACCCCTGTCTCTACTAAAAATAGAAAGAAATTAGCTGGACATGTAAAAATATAGGTATATAAAAAAAATTAGCCAGGCATGGTGGCGCATGCCTGTAGTCCCAGCTGCTCGGGAGGCTGAGGCAGGAGGATCTCTTGAGCCCAGGAGTTTGAAGTTGCTGTGAGCTAGGCTGATGCCATGGCACTCTAGCCCGGGCAACCAAGTGAGACTCTGTCTAAAAAAAAAGCCAATATAATATCAGTAGTATTCCTATGTAAAATCAATCAACCCCAAAATTAAATTCATAAAACAATTCCTTTCATAAGAGCATCAAAGAAAATACTTCTGGAATCCAGAAGTGTACGACGTATACATGGAACACTACAAATTACTGTTAAATAAAAGATCTAAATAAATGGAGATACACTCCATATACCTGGAATATAAGATTTAATATTGTTAAGATAGCAATTCTACCCAAACTAATCTATAGATTCTACACAATCATAGTTTGCAGCAACCTGAAACTCAGGGGCTCAAGCAATCATCCTGCCTCAGCCTCCCGAGTAGCTGGAACTACAGTTGCCACCACCACACCCAGCTAATTTTTCCATTTTTTGTAGAGATGGGCTCTTGCTATGTTGCTCAGGCTGGTCTCAAACTCCTGAGCTCACGAAATCCTCCCACCTCAGCCTCCCAAAGTGCTAGGATTACACATGTGAGCTACTGTGCCCAGCCCTAAATCTGTCTCTATTTCTCAGGTAGTCCTGCTAGCAAGGAAGGGTGATGTGATGGTTTTCACAATTCTACCATTTGCTTCCACCAAACACTGTGCACAAAAATTAACTCAAAATCGATCACAGGCGTAAATATAAAAGCGAATACTATCAGTTGGGTGTGGTGGCCCATGCCAGCTACTTGGGAGGCTGAGGTGGGAAGATCCCTTGAGCGCAGAAGCTCAAGTCTAGCCTGGGCAACACAGCAAGATCCTCATCTCTTTTTTTTTTTTTGAGACACAGTCTCACTCTGTTGCCCTGGCTAGAGTGCCGTGGCATCAGCCCAGCTCACAGCAACCTCAAACTCCTGGGCTCAAGCAATCCCTCTGCCTCAGCCTCCCGAGTAGCTGGGACTACAATCATGTGCCACCATGCCTGGCTAATTTTTTTCTACATATTTTTACTTGCCCAGCTAATTTCTTTCTTCCAATTTTAGTAGAGACGGACGGGGTCTCATTCTTGCTCAGGCTGGTCTCGAACTCCTGAGCTCAAATGATCCCCCCACCTCAGCCTCCCAGAGTGCTAGGATTACAGGCATGAGCCATTGTGCCCGGCCAGATACCCATCTCTTAAAAAAAAAAAAAGATAAAATTACTTGAAGAAAACAGAGGAAAATCTTCCTGACCTTGAATTAGGCAGAGTTAGATAAGACACCAAAATCACAATCCATAATAAAAAACTGATAAATTGGACTTCATCAAAATTAAAAACTTTTATGCCTCAGAAGATACCATTAAAATAAAGAGACAAGCCACATACTGGTTGCAAATATTTACAAATCATATACCTGATAAAGGACTTGTATCTAGAATTCTTAGAGACCTTTTATTATTTAATAATATGACAAAAAGTCCTATAAAAAATGAAAAAAACACCTGAATAGACATTCACCAAAGATGATATAAGAATGGCTAAAAATCACATAAAGAGATATTCAACATTTTTAGTCATTAGGGAAATCCAAATTAAAAACACAAGATACTACTAAACAAAGATGGGTATAATAAAAAGACCAACAATAGCAAGTGCTGGCAAGGATGCAGAGAAACTAAAATTTTCCCTGACATTGTTGGTGGGAATGTAACATGGTACAGCCTCTCTGGAAAATAGCTTGGCAGTTTCTTAGAAAGTTAAACATAAAACTTACCATATGGCTCAACAATTCTACTCCTAACAATCTACCCAAGAGAAATGAAAACATATATCCACACAAAGATATGTACATGAATGTTCACAGCAGAATTATTCATAACATCCCAAACCTGGAAACAACCCAATGCTCACCCACCAGCATATGGATAAACAAGGCGGCCCATCCATATGAAGGAATACTATTCAGCAACAAAGACACAGGGCTACAACACGAATGAACTTAACATCACACTAACTGAAAGAAGTCACACTGTATGATTTAATTTATATGAAAGGTCCAAAAGAAGCAAATTTGAGGAGACTGAGAGCAGACTGAGAAGGGGGTGGGGACTGAGGGTAAATAGTCACGAGGAATCTTTTAGGGATGATGGAAATGTTCTAAACTGGATTGTGGCGATGGTTGCACAACTCTGTAAATTAACTAAAAATCATTGAATTGTATTTCCCTACGAAGGTCACAGAAAAAAATTATTGAATTGTATACTTAAAATAAGTAAATTTTATGGTATATAAATTATACTACAATAAAGCTGCAAAAAATAAAGAGAAATATATATCCCTCTTCCCCAAAGTTAAGCACTAAATTCTGAATGGAAGTGGCCCTCAACAAGAAGTCCTCCTTACCCACCAGAGAAGCCCTCGAGTCTGTGCAAAGAAACACCCGGGGCTGTCAGCATTCGCACCCCGACGGCAGAGCTGTTCTCCCAGGGAGAAAGTCCTGATTAAGGCTGCCCCAGTTGCTTTTCGTGAAGGACATCACAGACTGACAACTTCGAGACAGAAGTGAAACCGCTTTACCTTAGCTAACGAGAGTACTCGCCGGAGCACCTCGGGAAGCTGACTACACAATCCGCTGCATTTTTTTCACATTTCATGACAGTCTTCTCTGTATCTTTCAGCCAATTGCTCTGTTTTATTAATTTTTTTATTTAGAAAAATAACCAAAAGGGCCACTTTCATTTATCTACCCAACCCAGTCTTCCCAAAAAAGGGAGCACAGGCCACAACGCTTCCACAAGGTGCTTGCATTCTTACATGGAGGCTGCTCTACAGCTTCCTGAAATTCCAGGAAAACCCTGGACAGAGAACTAGCCGCCACTTAGGTTTGATCGCTGGTAAAGATCACTGCCAGCCCCAGACACACAATTCTGCTCCCTCCTAGCGAAGAGGCGCTTGGGAAGTCACTGGCGCAGAGAAGCGTCCCATCCCGAGACTCACCTGCAGCATTGTAGTCGACCCTCCACATCCGCTGCGACGCAGGTCGGTCTGGACATGGGATGATGAATGAGACGACAAACACCACAAAAAGGCAGATGAACAACGAAAGGAAAAACGCCACTGTGCGGCATCGGGAAAGCCGGGACTGCAGATGCGTGCTTTGTAAATTATCCTCATTTTTCAACTGGTTTCCCAGATTTTCCTGCGATTTTCTGTCTTCATTCTTCAAGGGGTGGATTTCAGCTTCTAAATCCTTGTTGTCCATTATTGCGTGCACATCCCAAAGTTTAACTCCTGGTCACTGTGCCAATAAAACAAGAGGTGGGCAAGGCTGGCAGTCCCACGGCAAGGAGCTGCAGCACACAGAGCTCTCTCCCGTAACCATGGACCACGGCCCAGGAAACAGCAGCTGGATGGATGTTTAGGGGGTCACTCTTAACAGGCTAGGCTGTAGTTAAGGTTTCTAATCAATGCAGAAAGGTACATTAGTTGTGTAGGGCCAGCACTCATTCTTAGCACAAGCGGAGTGAGCCTCAGGGGAATGCTGGGGCTGGTGCCAGGAAATAAGCCCACACGTTACATATTAACCAAACGCCACCTACTCATCACCTGGGCACACCTGACAGCCTTCCACGAGCCTCAAGCACAGACAGAAAAGGTGGCCCAGGTAAGAATTTGGTGAAACCAACATTCTCACACATGGACTCCCTAGAGAGCCACAGACCCCAAACTCAAAGCATCCTAAGTGAAGATGGGCTCTGGACTGACAGCCTTGTCCCTCACCAACCATGTGATCTGGGACAAGTGATTTGACTTAACTGTGCTTCCGTTTCCTCATCTACAAAAGAGAAATAATATCTAATTTAGAAGACTGAGCCAGCCATGGTGGCTAATGCCTGTAATCCCAGCACTTCGAGAGGCCAAGGTAGGACGATCACTTGAGGCCAGAAGTTCAAGTCTAGCCTGGACAACATAAGTGAGACCTTGTCTCTACAAAAAATTTAAAAATTTGCCAGGCATAGTACACGCCTGTAGTCCTAGCTACTCCAGAGGCAGGATTGCTTGAGCCTGGGAGTTGGAGGTTTGTGCCATTGGACTCTAGCCTGGGCAATACAGCAAGACCCTGTCACAAACAAATAAACAAACAAACAAACAAATCTGCATGCATTCTCCTAAGTGCTGAGGCATAAGCTTTTACATCTTGGAGGTCAGAACAGGTATGCCTATCAAATGTAATGAGTTGGACACAAGGAAATTCAAACAATGAGTCATGATCAGGGACCTCATTAAACCCAAGCGGCTGACACAGGGTGGGGTGGTACAGCAGCAGTTGTCTGGAGGTGACTGGGGGAAGGGCCAGCAACAGAGCCTGGGAGTGGCTTATCAGCAGCACCTATGGGGCTGGGGTCCCGGGCTTAAGAACCCAAGAGAGCTGTTTATTTACCAAATCTATCTCGACTGACCATGTCCCCAGTGAAGGGATGTTTGAAATGTTTCAAACATAAATTCTTTTGGCAAAGGAAAAAAACTGGATGAGAAACCAGAATGCTAAAATTCTAGATTTCTATCTTTAAAGCTTTAAAATTTCAGGCAAGGAACTCAAGCTCTTTGAGCCTCAGCTTGCCCCATCTGTCCAGACCCAGAGCATCTCCAAGGAAAGGACAAGACAGTGCCCCTAAGACCATGAGGCATTGCACAAGAAGGAGCATCTGCTCAGAATGACACCGGGAATCTGAACACACAGCACACCCGTCTTATGTGCCCATGTTTCCCAGACCTACCTGGAGGCAGGAGGACGTGTTCAACACTGGTTCCTGGCCAGCCGCTGGTGCACCTGGTCACTAGGTTTGGACAGGGAATCTGTGCCTTTATAAGCCCAGGTAGACCTAGGAATTGTAAAGCCATTGGTGAAATTCATCTCAGGTAGCCTATGAATGAGGTCCTTGCAAAGCCATGACTCTCAGCCTTGGCTCCACAGTAAAGCCTCTCGGGTGCTTTCACGATCTGATGCCACACCAGAGGCATCGGCCTCGCTGGGGAGGGGGTTCCCAGCAAGAGCAGCTGTTGACGCTCTCCAGGTGATTCCAAGGTGCAGCCAAGTGGAGAAGCACTGGCCAGGAAGTCTGCCCTTGTTCTGTTCGTCTCACTTTAACCATTAGATGGCGACTAGATGTCTCCTGGCCCCTGAAATGGAGATTCTCTCCCCACTGCCAGCCTGGAAGAAGGCAAAGCACAGGGAGGAAAGAGCCTCTCCCTCTCATCAAGACAACCAAGGCTGCATTCTGGGTTTTCTCTTCCTTGGAGTTCTCAGCAAGTGAGTAAAGCAGACCTCAAGCTAGTGAATTAAATGGCTCCTTTACTTAATCATTCTTCTAATCCCTAAACTATGTGGATTCCCAACACTAAGACCAAAGGATAGTGCAAACAATTATTAATATAGTTTGGATTTTTAATTTTTTAAAAATCAAGGCCGGGGGTGGTGGCTCCCACCTGTAATCCTAGCACTCTGGGAGGCTGAGGTGGGCGGATCGCTCAGGTCAGGAGTTTGAAACCAGCCTGAGCAAGAGCGAGACCCTGTCTCTACTAAAAATAGAAAGCAATTAATTGGCCAACTAAAAATACATAGAAAAAATTAGCCAGGCATGGTGGCACATGCCTGTAGTCCCAGCTACTCAGGAGGCTGAGGCAGGAGGATCGCTTGAGCCCAGGAGTTTGAGGTTGCTGTGAGCTAGGCTGACGCCATGACACTCTAGCCTGAGCAAC
>CAUYPO010004732.1:0-21142 GCA_963574435.1 Cheirogaleus major
TGGATCAAATGGTAGTTCTACCTGTGGCTCTTTGAAGTATCTCCATATCACTTTCCACAGAGGTTGTAATAATTTGTAGTGCCACCAGCAGTGTATGAGTGTTCCTGTCTCTCCACATCCATGCCAATGTTTATTGTTTTGAGACTTGTTGATAAAAGCCATTTTCACTGGAGATAAGTGATATCTCATTGTGCTTTTGATTTGGATTTCCTTGATGATTAGAGATGGTGAGCATTTTTTCATATGTTTGTTGACCATTAGACTTTCTTGTTTTGAAAAGTTTCTGTTCATGTCCTTTGCCCACTTTTTGACATGGTTGTTTGATTTTTCTTGCTGATTTTCCTTAGTTCTATATAGATTCTAGTTATCAGCCCTTTATTGGATGCGTAACATGCAAATATTTTCTCCCAATCTGTAGATTGTGTGTTTGCTCTCGTGATAGTTTCCTTGGCTGTGCAGAAGCTTTTTAATTTGATCAGATCTTGTTTATTTAGTTTTGTTATTGCTGTGATTGCCTTTGGGGTCTTCTTCATAAATTCTTTGCCTAGGCCAATGTCTATAAGAGTTTTCCAACATTTTCTTCTAGAATTCTTATAGTTTCATGCCTTAGGTTTAAGTGTGTTATCCACCATGAGTTGATTTTTGTGAGAGGTGAAAGGTGCAGATCCTGTTTCAGTCTTCTACATGTGGCTATCCAGTTTTCCCAGCACCATTTATTGAATAAGAATTCTTTTCCCAAGTGTATATTTTTTCTGCTTTGTCAAAGATAGATGGGTAAATGAGGATGGTTTTATCTGCTATGTATCTTTTTTGTCGAAGTGTCTGTCAAAATATTTTGCCTTTTTCATTGGGCTGTTTATCTTGCTATTAATTAGTTATAAAAGTTCTTATGTATCTAAATACAAGTCCTTTGTTGAATATGTGTTTTGTCAATATTTTCTCCCAGTCTGTGACTTCCCCTTTCATTTTCTAAATGATATCTTTTGGAAAGCAAATATTTTTAATTTTGATGAATTCCAATATTTATTTTTTCTTTCCTAGCTCATGCTTTTAGCTTTAAATCTAAGAAATCTTTGCCTATCCTAGGTCCTATGATTTCCTCTGTTTTCTTTTAGAAGGTTTCTAACTTTGCTCTTATAATTAGGTATACATTCCACTTCGAATTGATCTTTGTCTGTGGTGTGAAGTAATGGTCAAGGAGCATGTTTTCACATGTGGATATCCAATTGTTCCAGTACCACTGATTGAAGAGACCATCTTTTCCCATGTTGAATGTTTTTGGCTTCTTTTTCTTTGTTGAAAACCAATTGGTTGTTTAAATTCTCTCAGCCAAGTTTTGCAGATTTTAGTATACAGGGCTAGTATATTTTTTGCCAAAATTATCCCTATTTCATATTTTCGTGCTATTGTAAATGGTATTTTACATTTTAATTTCTGATTACTTATTATTAGAAGTAGAAACAAGTTTTATATATTGACCTATATCTTGAGACCTCATTAAATCACTTGTTAGTTCTTAAAACGTTTTTACCAGTTCCTTAGGATTTTCTACATAATTGATTATATTATCTGTGAATAATCAGTTTATTTTCTTCTTTTCTAATCTATGCATTTTATTTCTGCTTCCTGCATGATTGCATTTAACTAGAACTTCCAGAACAATGCTAAATAGAAATAGTGATCACAGATATCCTCGCCTTTTTCCTAATATTAGAGAAAGAGCATTTAATCTTTCATTATTAAATATGATGTTAGATTTTATCTTGTATTTTTTTCCTTTTATTTCATCATATTATGGGGGTACAAATATTGTTAGGGTTACATATATTGCCCTTTCCACCCCTCCCCCATTCTGCTGTGCCATAGCTTCAAGCGTGTGCAACCCCCAGGTGGTGCACACCGCACTCATTATGTAAGTATATATCCTTCCCCTCCTCCCCCCTCCCACCTGCCCACCACCAGATAAAAGTTGTTTTTTTTTTTACATTTTGGTTACATTGTATATCTTTGCCTCTCCCTAAGAAGGGTTAGAGGTATTCTCTTCCCCCCAACAATGGTCACCACATCCTTAAGATGTGGGTCTCCCCCCCAATCCCTGGTGAACACTACCACCATTTGAGCACCATAGTTTTAATTAGTCAGTACCAATTTGATGGCGAGTAGATGTGTAGCCCATTTTCCAAATCTTGTGTCACCTCACTTTGGATAACGGGCTTAACCTTAAACCAGGATAGCATAAATGTTGCTAGCTCACTGCCGTTTCTTAGAATTGAGTACTATTTCATTGTGAGCATATACCAAATTTTAATTATCCACTCATGAATTGATGGGCACTTGGGTTGTTTCCATGACCTTGCAATAGTGAATTGTGCTGCCATAAACATTAGGGTGCAGATGTCTTTATAATAGAATGACTTATGCTCTTTCGGGTAGATGCCCAACAATGCTATTGCTGGGTCAAATGGTATTTCTATTTCTAGCTGTTTGAGGTATCTCCAAATTCTTTTCCACAAAGGTTGCACTAATTTGCAGTCCCACCAGCAGTATAAGAGAGTTCCTGTCTCTCCACATCCTCGCCAGCATTTGTTGTTTTGGAATTTCTTGATACAGGCCATTCTCACTGGGGTTAGGTGGTATCTCATTGTGGTTTTGATTTGCATTTCTCTAATGATTAGAGATGTTGAGCATTTTTTTTATATTTTTGCAGGCCATTATTCTGTCTTTGGAGAAGTTTCTGTTCATTTCCCTCGCCCATTTCTTGATGGGGTTGTTTGATTTTTTTCCTTGTTAATACTTTTAAGTTCTAAATAGACATTGGGTTGAATAAGATCCATCTCATTCAAATGGCTCATATTTTTTTACCATGTGTATAATAAATTTTGCCAAATGCATTTTCTACAACTATTGAGATGATCATACATGGTTTTCCTCTTTTTTAGTTTTAATAATGAGAAATATATTGATTTTTAAACATTAAATCAACCTTACACCTTGTGACAAATATCATTTGTTAATAATATATAATCTTTTTTGTTGAAAACTACAATATACTAATAAACTAAATAGTAAATTCTCATTAAGAAGGTTTGTACCTATTTTCATGAGGAATATTGCTTTCTAGTTTTTTGTGGGGTTTTTTTGTTTGTTTGTTTGTTTTTCTTTTTAATCTTTGTCTGATTTTGATCTCAGGGGATAAGTGAAAATTCTTCACCCTAGGGTAACTGATTTGGTTCCCTCTTGACCAACTTCATTCTATATGTATAGGCGTAAATAGCTCATATTCTTTCTCTCATACCGCATAGTGTGGTTTACTCTTAAATATTAAATGAATATATAAGCAAGAAATATAAGCAGGACAAGTAATAATAACAATAACAATATAAGCTGTTAGCAGCAAGCACTGTACTTAGCACATTATAATAATTTTCTTGTATACTCCTTAGAATAAGCTTATGCGTAGGTTCTGCTTGTTGGCATTGTATAAATGAGAAAATGTATTTAGAGAGCTTAGATAACTTGCCACATATAGTAAACAGCAGGGCAGGTGTTACTTTAGGCTATAAGTTGAAAACACTTTCCTTTTTTTTTTGACACCTATGAAATTGTAAAATTACACTCTCATTTTTAGTTTTTTACTAACAAATGAATAAAAAGAAACTTCTAGATAAATCAGGTAATTTAGAACAGCATGTTCTTAATCTACTACTTTCTCAATATCATATTTTAAGATTCTAAAATTTATTATGTAAATTGAAATCATGCAATACCCTTGAGTTTTCCTATTAAGGGGAATATTTACAGAATATAAAACATCAGGAAAATGTAGACACTTTGACCTGACTGACAAACTTTTTAAACTGATTGCATATTGCTGGAGTGAGTGAAAATACGTGAAAAAAAGAGCACACAGAAATGGAGCAGAGCAGAGAGACTAAAACAGAGAAAGGCAGACAGGGAGTTAAGCAGAGCAGAAGAGAAAAAAGCAGCAAATGGCAGCCCTCATCAAATTTTTATGCTTTCCTTTCCTTTTCCATTTTTTTAGCTCTGTACCTTTAGTAACTCTAATATATTATACTCTCTTCATTCAAATCACTTTGTAAATTAAATCTCTCCCTCCCACATCATACCATTATGATTAACATATTATCTGAGAGCGCTACCCATGGATAAGGACAATGGGAGAGAGAGAACAAGAGAAAGAAGAAAAGAATCAACCTTCATAACTTTAAGACGGGCCCCGCCTTTTTACCTAACGCTTGCATTTTTCTTTTGATTGGACAGGCACACTATACTTCTAGCCAGGACCTCACGCCTGTCAACGCTGTAATACCTCGTAATTTATAAAACAGCTTTTCCCTCAAAAGCTCATTTTGCTTTACAGAGATCTCATTGATGCTCACAATATTCCTTCAGGGAACTTAGGTGACAAGAATTATTGTGTGTTTTACTGGGGGCAAAAAAAGACTGAAGCAACAAGACTCCATTATCACTAGTGAGTTAGTGAGTTACAGAAAATGAGGAACTTCAAATCCAATGCTGCTATGCTGCCCTAACTGCATACACTCAAGAGATGAAAATGAGTGAGTCCTGCTACTCAAGGTTCCACAGGGAAGAAAGGCAGGTAGATAAATAGCTCTTAAATTCCTATTTACCCTCTCCACTTGATGTCTAGTAGTCAACTCCAACTCCCATCTAAAACAAAATCTTTGATTTTCTCCTGAAACCACTTCTTTTTCCAGTATTTTCATCTCAGTAATAGGACTATGAAATACCTGGTTGATCAAACACCCAAACTAGTCATTCATTATTTCTCTTTTTCTTCCATTTCCCTCATCTGCAATTTTTATTGGCACTACCTCCAAGATTGATTCCAAACAGATGCATTTCTAGTCCTCTCATTGATACCACTCTAGTCCAGATTGCCATCATCCATCCCAACAGTTTGGAAATCAGGCAAAGTGGGAAACTTTCCAACAGCTACTCCTGTAATGCCCTGGTGTCGTTAGGATTAATGGCATTATTATCCCACTAATGGCTGCCATCCCCTCCCATCTTCCATGCTTACTCCCTCTGACCAACAATGCACTCTTAACAAAACTAGAAGAGTAATAGTTTCAAAAATTCACTTGTAATTTTTATCAGTTATATGTATAGTTTAAAAAATAAAGTTTAATCTTACCAATTGTATTACAAAAGAAGTCCGCTAGTTCATAGCCATATCATGCCCCTTAGAATTTATTAATAATTACTTTCACTGAATTCATTTGCTATTTACTTTGATATGTGTGTGTGCGTATAAGTCATGCTACATTTATATTATACACATTCTTGATGTTTCATTCTGAGGCATTATCCGTTCACTTTCACCAATGGAAGTTGATTTGGCCCTTTTACTATTTCCCTCCAGAAAACACACACTCACTGCCTAAACTTTCATTCTTCCAGCATATTTTTATTATAACTTTGGTTATATAACTATGTAATATTTGTATAATTTTGACTGTATAAATTCTACTTATATCTGAACCATGTATGTTGTATTAAGAGGAATAAATATTCTAGATACTTATAATAAATTTAACCTCTACTCTCTCCCACCTAAGTGAATCTCCTTTAGATATATCCAAACACACTGCATAGTCTCTCAATTTCACCTTCTTGAAAAAAATTATTTCAAAGTCTTCTCAACTATTCTGTCTGGACTAGTTTAAACCTGATACATAGGCATCATTCTGGTATCCTCCTTCACCTCATCCTTAAGATTCTCTTTGCTTCTCTTTAATATCTGTGCTCTGTTTTATCGACCCCATATTCCCCTTTCCTCATTTATTCCTCATTTTTGTGGGGTAGACACTCTAATAGCTTTCTGAGTAAATGAGAGGTGAAATTCTTTTTACATTGTGAATATCTGAAAATGTCTTATCTGCCTTTACTCGTAATTGACAATTTAGCAGAGTATAATTTTCAAGATTCTAGATTGGAAAGAATTTTCACTCAGAATTTTTAAGGCATTGCTTTACTGTCTTCTAGCTTCCAGCATTGCTGTTAAAAAGTTTGAAATCATTGTGATTCTGAGAATTTTCATGAAATGTTTTTGTTAATTCTGGAAGATTTTTCTAAAATGTTAGAATAACCTGTCTTGACATAGATCATTTCCATCTATAGTGCTGGTCACTTGGTTAATCCTTTAAGTCTGCCAATTCAATATTCAGTTCTGAGAAATCTATTTCTTTGACAATTCTTACACCTCCATTTTATCTTTCTAGAATTCCTATTGTTTGGAGGGTAGTTCTGCTAATGTAGCCCTCTGAGTTTGTCTTTTATCTGCTATTTTTTAATCTCTTTATCTTTTTGCTCTGTCCTCTGGGAGATAACCTCAACTTGGTCATCCAATCATTTTAGTTGGCATGCTATTCTAGTGTAATATTTTAATATTACAAGATCTGTTTTATTCATTTTATGTAGTTATATTCTTTGATTATTAGTGTAGTACCTTCTATTGTCTACTTGAAGATATTAATGAATTTTTAAATTTTTCTACAGTTTGCATAGTCTCAGTTTCTACCAATCCCCCATCTTTAACTGTAAGTGCTGCAGTTATCATTATAAAAGCATAAATAATGTTACTGGGCATTTTTTCCTGTTAAAGCCTTCAAATATTATCCTATTTCACTTATAATAAACCCTAGACTTCATATCATGGGCAGGAAGGTCCAAAATAATTTGCCCCTTGACTACCATCTTAGTCTGACTACTATCTTAGCCTTTTTGGGCTGCTATGACAAAATATCACAGACTAAATGGCTATAAACAAACAAACAAACAAACAAAAATCTTATTTCTCATAGTTCTGAAGGTTGGGAAGGCCACGCTTAAGGTTCCAGCAAACTTGGCATTTGGTGAGGGCCCACTTCCTCATATATAGCCATCTTCTCACTGTACGTTCACAAGATGAAAGGAGCAAGGGATCCCTACGGGACCCCTTTTATAAAGGCATTAATCCCATTCATGAGGACTTCATCCTCATGACTTAATCACCTCCCAAAGGCCCCAGCTCCAAATCCCCTCACATTGGGGATTAGATTTCAACATATGAATTTTAGGAGGACACAAACATTTAGACTCTAACTCTCCAATTTTACCTCTCATTATCACAGCTAATAGACACTCAAATATCTTAAACAAATGATTGAGGCAAGATTCAAATACAAATTTGTGTAACCTTGACTCCATGGTTTTTCTATTCAGGACACTATTTCTCTGTAGTGTCAATTTGTATTCTATTTTGTACTCCAAATTGTATTACCTACCACTACAGTTTGGTCTTCCTGAAGTGTGGCCCAATCATGTACTCTTGATATAAAACCATTCTTACCTTTAAGTTAAATAAGAGTAAAGTTATCAGTGTGGTTACCAAGGCTCTCCCAAATACGACCTAAACCTAACTTTCCTATCTTGGCCATAAAATTGGTTTCTGGTAGAAATGAGTAGAATAACCTTATCTACTTATTCACTGAGGGAATAAAAAGAGATTAATTTCCTCCATTGGAAAGACTAAGACAGATGTTCTATCACTGAAAAGGTCATTTTTTAATATTATAAAGCAGAATGTGTGTTCACACAAAAATTTTAATGTAGAGGAAGATTTGCTCAAGATAGTTCTAGAATCTCCTTGAATAATGAAAAGGTGAGAGTAAGAAGTGGGAAAGCCATTGGCAATGTAGGGAGTGGTTAAAGCTGAGTTTAGAAATTAGAATACAGGAGTAGACAGCAGGGAAATTAAGATGAAAGCTATAGTAGCAGGTATAACCCAGAGATAAATAGAGCCGAGTATTAATATCTATGCTTGAATCTAGTTTTAGTGGCAAGTAGGAAGAATAAAAAAAACAAATAAAAAGACTAGACACAAGAATGCAGTTTGCCTTTTCATTATTTTTTCTAGTCCTAAATCATTTGAATCCATCAAGAAGAATCTCCTTCCCTAGTGCCACCACCCTATTCAAGACACCATTATCTCTCATGGGGCTGCTGACATAGCCTCCTAATCGATCTCTACATATCCAATCTTGTCTCCTTCTAAGCCATTCTTTACACAGCCCTGAGAGTGATCTTAAATCCAAATCTGATTATCTCACTGTACTGCTTAAATCCTTTAAATACCTCCAATTTCTCTTGGGATAAACCCAAAATCATTAAGCTGGGCTAGAAAGCCCTGAATCTTCCAGGCCTGGACTAAGTCTACAGCACTTTTATATACTAATCTTCTCCCTTGTGCTCTAGGCTGCTAATTTCTGTTCGTTTTTCAGAACACAGTTTAAGTGTCATTTCCATGGGGAAACTTTCTCTGACTACATTTCTCTGATTACATGACATCCTCATCATATTTTCCCAAGGTACTTTATACTTGTCAATGGCAGGACACATCACTCCTATACTTTTTATTTACTATTTGTCATCTCCTAGATTGCAAGATACATGAAATAAGACATATTAATATATACTAATAATCATTGTTGTTATTTTAATAACAATAGCTATTTCTTGAATGTTTAATATATGCCAGGTGCTATGTGCTTTATCAACCTTAGTTGATCTATTATTATTTTAGAATTGAGGAAAATGAGCCACAGATTGATTACAGGAATGCTTCAAAGCCATTGAGACGATGAAGAGCACTGATTCTGGAACCAGGTTGCTGGGCTTAAATTCCAGTTCTGCCATCTGACATATAATCCTAGGCAAGTGACAAATATTAACAATACTTACCTCATAAGGTTTTTGGGAGGATTAAATGAGTTAAGACGTTAAAAATTTTGAATAGTGTAAGGCATATAAGAGCTACATAAGTTAGTAGTTACTACTATGTGTTAATATAACCACTATACCATGCTACCCTACAAATAATATTGACCTTTCTAGAAATGAGAGAATAAATGGAATTATTCATTATTGAAAATATTCAATGCATTTTTCTGGGGGTGTGGTTCAAATAGATCAGTGTTCTACCTCTAATTTTCCATCACTGATATTTTGTACACATTAGACCCCAGTAGCTTGAGTTGTGTCAACCTGGGAATCAAATGGAAGTAATGTTTCAGATGCACATGTTGTAGCCATTAGCTGCGGTGCTAGAGCATGTGTATTACACACAGAGTGGAACCATGAGCCATTTTGCAGAAATCTGAGCTCTCCTAAATGAATTGGGCATTTCACAGCATCTGGAGTTAATACACTAAACAAAGCAGTCCTAACCAGTGCTAAAGTGAGAGGTAATATAATTTAGTATTTTAGTATCCCATGAGTGTGAGGAATTTCCTTCCTCACATACCCCCCACTTCTCTGATAGTCAGCATTTTAAAAGAGTTTTTTACAGAGCATTCCACAAAATCATACTACTGACTTTGTTTCTCTAAAATCATTTCCCTTAGAGAAAACGTCCATACATAATTCTATATCTCGATCTGATAAGACTGAGATTGAAAAGTAATTAATGTTATGTCTGTTTTTGCATTATAAACTAATGATAATATTAGTGTTAACAAGTATGTAGGCATTTCTACACATCTGCCCACAGAGGTGTGGGCAGCTCTATCCTGTTTATATTGGTGAAAATATAATAGCAGAGTTTGGTGTGCCCTCCAGTATGCCTAGAGACCACCAGTTCTGAAACACCTGATAAGTGGAAGACAGTCCTTCTCTGGCACCTAAAGAGAATTTATTATCTGCATTAGTGTCATGCCCACTCGAAGCAAAACTACTTCTAAGGGCCTTTTACGGCTGCTCTTCAATTTCTTTTTATCCTCTGTGCATTATTTTTTCCTATTTTAAGAAGTGGCCACTTGAGACTTACTTAGGTGAAACTAAGTAGCTATAGCTATATGGCCATTGCCAAGTTAAAACCAGCTGTAGGTTTAAATGAAATAGTGTGGTTCTAGATTAGATCCCATTTATTGATTAATTGATTGAATATGGAAGGGACTAATTCAAAGGTACCAGAATTAAGTCTATATATGAGTTTGCAAAGACTAACTATGTAGGTAAAACGGGTTGGATTCTTTAAAATTCTAAGCCATTAGTAAATAAATAGATCAGGGGAATCTAGGAAAATGGCAATTCTATGCAGTTTTATTTCTCTCCACAATGATTCCAATCTATCTTCTTTGCCTGAGTCTACTAGCTATTGGGTCAGAAGAAATGCCTTGGTTCTGTGAAGGTCAATCTGAGACCAGGCTTGGAGCTCCTGGCATAAAACCGTAAAGTCGTGAGCACTGGGAAGAACTGGGCATTAGGAGATCTGTGGCTGCCCAGGGGGTATTTGAGATTGGTGTTCTATTAAAATGACTTAATGTTGCCAGTCCTTGGCCTCCAACATATCAAAATAATATTGAAAGACTGATTGTCTTTCAAAATAATATTGAAAGACTTACTTTGTGTAAGACTTGGTATTAGATTATTTTTGCAGCCCATGAAGCTAGAAGACAGTATAAATACACTTAAAGATCATAAAAAGGGGGCCAAAACTTAAGAATTCTTTATTTACCCAATATACATTCACCAATATGAGAAAAAAAGCTACTGTGGATTTTCAAAAATCTAAGGAAAACAACCTATTCTAACTAAATAACATTACTCAAAAACAGAAACCTCACTGCAAGTAAAAATGGAGCAAAGAATAAATAGTAAGCAATGACCCCTGATACACATACAACATATGTATATTCATATAGTGTATATATACTATATATTATAGTATGTATATAAAGTATATATATACTATACATTTTGTATATAGTATACATACTTACATATGCATATATTATTTATCTATTTTTAACGTATAATGATATATTGTCTGAGTATATATAACTTAAGTATTAAATAAGGACACAATATTTTAAAATGGTTATACTGCAATGGATCTTATCTGTTTTAGATATTACAAAGTTTTTAATTGGTCATTAGTCTATTATCTATGGTTTCCCTTATTGAATAGAGGTCTTTTATTTTTATATAATAACAAACATTTTCCCCTACAAATTGCACAGTATGTTAAAGGATTCCCTATTAAAATGCAAATGCTCAAGAAATTTCTCCATAGAATATAATTATTCATCATTTACACCCTAGTAAGAAATGACTTGCTAAGAATTTGTGGTGTGTACTACAGGTCTCCAGTGGTGGTATGCTATATCAAAATCATTGTGAAGATTCCCCCCCCTCAAATTACATTCTACACATACACCATAAATTTTGATATACCTATCCTTGAACCCAAATTAAGAATCATAGCCTAGTGAGCTGTTATTACAGAAAAGAGTATATTATTCCTCATGTATGTCAAAGCAGAAAAACAAAAGTTGAATCTGAAGAGTTCACAAGATAATTTCATAATTCCCTAAGGGAATTATATATGAGAAAGGTAAACAAATTTTTGCTTACAAAAAAAAAAGCATATGCAAATAGAAACTGTATAGGGTAAAGGCTAGCAAGATGTTATGGCTGCAGTGGGAGCTGTATGATCAGTTCAAAATGACAACTAAAGAAGCCAGTGGCAGGGTGTCAGAAGCAAGGCAAGAAAACAATGAGGACTAGCCTTGCAGTCTATCCTTACACTGATCCTGACAGTCAAATCTTACTAGCAAATGAAGCCCAATAAAGGGTGCAAAATATTTAACTTTCTACATTATTTTAAAGTTGAACTTACTTTCTAGCTGAATGCCTCATTCTACCTAGAATTGTAAAATACTGTCTTTCTATTTAAGGCTGAACTAAACAAACACAGTTTGTTTAGGTTTCATTTCCCTTCCCTTTCTCTTCCCAGTGTAGTAGCATCTCAGTTTTGAGTGTGCTTATGGAGTGTCATGCCTAAAGAAAGAAATCTCCTTGGCAACTGTGGGAAAGAAAAGACCTCTTAGGTTTTTTTGCATCTTCTTCCCAAAGACCTTTTTCCACATCTTACTTTCCTGTTCCTTTCCAACTCTCCTCACAGCCCTGAATTCAGTCTTCCTCTCTCCTGAGGAAGAAGATGGTTCTGCATGACTGTACAGTCTCCATTCTATCTTACATCTGGAGCACAGATTTAGAACACAGAAGCTAAAAATTTGATATCTTTTTTCTGTGGTTATACAGTGATCAGCTTTTCTAAAACCAAATGTTGTTCATATATAACATCTGAAATGGGGAAGGCTCAAGGGACAAAAATGGAATTTGAGAAAAAAGTACCCCAAGTAATCCCAGAAAAATTTACATTATTATCCAGCCATGTAAAATCTCCTACCTTAAATTTTTGCATCTTGATAAAGAAATTGTAGTTTTCGCACAAATGCCTCCCCATTGCAGGATCCATCTCCAAAATCTATTGCTTCGGGAAAGCAATTTCTATACACAAACTAATCCATAGCAGTATGGGTATTAGGTCTTCGAGGCTGCCTCAAATCATGTGAGGCCTGGATGCTGAGTAAAGCGCAAACATCCTCCAAGCATGTCATTCCAAGGGATGGTACTGTATAAATAGCAATTTGATTTACTGTTTGAAATAGACATGTATATTCTGTAATACACTATGTTGCCACTACATAAAGCAATGCCCTATGTAATACATACTTGATATTTTTCATTTTAAAATTCAAATGTATTTTGAAAAAAATTGATGAACTTTCACTTACCCTCATAAAACAGTCATAGTGATGACATTTAGAGAGTGAAAAAATTAAGGTAGAATTAAATGACTTGGCGAGAGAACTGTGTTGAAAGCAAAATTTCAAAACCAGCAACTATTAATACCTTGAGAGCATTTGTATTAATCATTTGGCTATTCTTGGGTGTGAGATGTAGAAGCTCCAAAATGTCTACGTAATTCTCATATTCAATGTAAAGCAAATTAAAGAAGGTAATTATAATTCCTACCTTTTTTGCTTTTTTCTTTTTCAGTTTGTAAAATGCCTATAGCACAGAAATGTAGGTAACTTGATGTGAATAGATAGTAACATTATAGTTCACGATGCAAACATTGTGAACTTCCATAATGCTATTATTAATATTTCTCTCATGTTGTCGCTTTACTCATTCAACTAGCATTCAACTAGTCAACAATATATTCCTTAAAGGCATAGTCTGAAAATGTCATGATGATTTGTTAGAAAAAAACCTCTTAATTTTTGCAGAACCAGTAACTACAGTATGGTGCCAATTTAATAGAGGTGTGTTTTGGAATAAAGATGACAAAATCGAGTCAGAGTTGAATAGTAATCATTTACTGAATGGGACTCGATTAACATCTACATGGCTACTTTTGCTTACTTTATAAGGGACTGTGGTGCTGAAACTATCCTAATCAGAATCATAAATATCAAAAACTTGAAAGAATCCCATAAAGGAAATTTCACAATGTCTCAAAGAAAAGTACCCTAGCAAAGCTTAATTGGCCAAACCCATCAACAATTCAATATCCATTTAAAGTAGGTCATCAGACTATTGTTTAGAGATCTGATAGCCCTCTGAATGTTTAGCTATTAATATATGTATGACCTTCTGGACTTTCTGAAGTTTCTGACTCAGTTCAACTTGCATGCAGGATACTCTTTTGTCTTAAAAACTCTTCAACATTCAAGATTCTCTCTCAAATTATACGTTCCAAAATTAAAAATCTAAGTAAATAATGACAGAGAACAGTAAAGCTTTCGTTGCACAATAAATATACAATTTAAAACCTAGTTGCACTTTGTAAAATTGATTTTTCTGGAAATAAATGAAAATAAAGCATCATAACTTTATATAGAAAAAGATATATGAGCAGTCACTTTTCGGACTTTTTATTTATTAAACTTATAAATTTATTAAACTTAAATAAGTTTATATTTGTGAAAGCTACCAAGTACCATCATTGTAGTGAATACAAAACATTCAAGATATAGTTCCTGCTCTCAATGCAAGGTAAAGAAATACAAATGCAAATAACTGTATAATATGTCAAAATGGGACTTTCATACAATAGACACAATAATAAAGTATTAATACTATAGGAGGAAAAGTGCAATTAATGCCACAGCAGAGGTAAAATTGGAGTTTTGAAGATAAGGTGTGATTTCAACAAGGAAAACAAGAGTGGCTAATATGCCTCTGGTCCAAAAAAACACTGTGAGCAAACACAAAGAATGCAAAATGAAGGATACACTCTGAAACTATCTAGTAGTCCAGTGGGGAAAAAGCAAATTTATATTTCTGTCTTTTACATAAATCACAATGAGTTTTCATATGACAGTTAGCCAGTTATGCCAAACTTCAAATTTTATAAATAATCATGTACATTGTTTTGAGGAATGCCATGGTAATAAGGCTGCTGGTAATTTCTACCTATTTTTTACTCATGACTTTTCAAATTAATATTTTCTTCTTATCTGTTGTCATTTTATGATTTCTTTTTTCTTTCTTTTTTTTTTTTTAGATAGTTCTCAGACTTAAATCTAAGTGCTCAAACTTTTGGTCATAAATTTCTACTTTTTGTAACCTTAAAGAGGAAACAAAACCAACTGAAACCAAGCAAGTGGATCTATAGCATTCACCAGGAACAGCCAACATACCACCAACATTTTGAGACACATAGTAACTTATGCCTTATCATAAACCTTGAACTCTTAGAAATCAAATATTATGAATAATCCTAGAAGTTTGTCATACTCCATTTTCAGCCCAAAATATCCCTAATAACAAAGAACAGTGTATTGTCTGTATTTTTAAAAAATCTCTTTCTAGATGGATAATAGCAAGCTGACAAGCCATGTTAAAAATTCCACAATGATTCAAGAATCATAGAATTAAGAAAGGAATAATATTTTGACAATTTTTATATGTAGAGTAACAGGATGTCAAAAATGGGACTTTTACTGTCTCAATTTTAACTGAGACATCAGTAGCCAAGAACAGTACCACAGATGCCAAGTACACTACATTCTATAGCCAGCAAACTTTTTCCAAAAGGACTAAATAGTAAATATTTCAGGCTTTGCAACTCATAAGGTTTCAATCATTCAACTCTTCCATTGTATGGATAAAGCAGCCACAGATAGTATGCAAATGATGTGCATGGCTGTGTTTTAATAAAACTTTATTTATAGACACTGATATTTGGACTTTATATCATTTTCACATGTCACATGATATTCTTCTTCTTTTGATTTTTTTCAATCACTTAAAAATTTAAAAATCATTCTCAATGTACTAATTATACAAAAACAGGCAGGAAGTTAGATTTGGCCTACAAACCAATCCTTGTTCTATAGTGAGGTGTTAGACCACCTATGTAGGACATGCTGAGAGATTATAAAATAAAATTTAACAGCATTTGTGCTATCCCACTTCCAGAATATATGCGTTATAGAGGTTTGACAGGGTAAAAGTATATATTTTCCTTTGGAAAATAAACACTGAAGTGCTGGGGTATTTTCTTCCTTCTCTCTACCTTAAAGGAAGTAAAAGTTTGGAAAGTTAAAGAGGCTGAGAAAAAAATTTCTTATAAAAGAGTTCTCACTATACTATGGTGTTTCCCTAGCACTCCCAACATTGGTGGTCCAGAAGGGGTTGTTTTCCTAATACATGGAGAGAATGTGTTTTCCCTGAAGTTTTGCCTTGAGATGGCAAAGAGAAGCAGAGTTTTACTGGCAGATTGTTGCACTTCCATCTATGGCAAAACAAGGTTGCCAGAATTTTCACTTGGGCCAAATGAGGCACCTGGCCTAAACTCATTTTCAAGAGGACTTTACCCAGAATATTGTCCAAAGGAGTAAAGAAACCCAACAACAACAACAAATCTGTGTTAGAAGTTAAAAAGTTGGGTATCTTTTGAAAGATCTGAAAGCCAAAGAAGACCAGTTATAGTTAGGTTTTAACAGAGAGTGATAGAAAAGAATAAATTTGTTTTCTGCTTATGTCCTATCAGTTCCATCTTGATCAATAAAAGAGAGTAGTAATAGGCAAACTTCTTATAATAAAATCTTTTTCTTTCATTTATACTTTCTTAATCCCCCAGAACTGACTTAAAAACAAAGAAAAAATGTTCAATTATGTACTCACTCCTACACCTTAATTGCACTTTGGTTTCATGTTGACATAACGTGTTCCCCATGCCTTTGGTAGTACACATTGATTATTTCAGAAGCAATTTCAATATTCTCTAATGAAAAGTGATAAAAGAATCTAATGAATTTCTCCAAAACAGCCTATTTTCCAAAGGTTACTATAATATCAAATATTTATTTTTCTGAAATTTACAGATAGAAATGAATCATTCCTCACTTAGCATTACTTATCAAATGAAATACGTAGCATTTTTGAGATCTGCTTTTGACAATGTTTTCAAGCTATTACATTTAAGAAAATATAGTTGAGTAGTATTCCCCCATAATATCCTGAATAAAAAGAAAAAGAAAACTGAGACAAAAAAAAGCAAAAATATAAATTTGGCAATGAGTTGCAAATGGCACAATTATAGTGGCATTCATATTTTCTTATATTTCGAGAAGTTGCCTAAATGTAGGCATTCTTACTATAGCTATAAAAGCAAGGGTTTATATCACTTCTCAACTTTCCCTTCAAGGAAAATTAAACTAGATGGACTATCTAAATTTACAAGTAGAATTTATTTTGTCACTGGCTATTCTACATCAAATATAATGTTCATTTTCTATACCTAAAATGAACATAAAATTCATCTTCCAAGCCAGAGTGAAAGGAAGACACTATTAATTGTTACATCAGAGACATGTAAAACTGATACTGTGCTAGACAAACCGTGCATATAGTCACCTTGTCTGTCATTGACAGGTTATAAGTAAGTTTTCAAAATAACTCACAATCTGTCAGTCACACACTCATTAATAAGTACCTCCATAATTATCAAAAAGAAACTGTATTCTCTATACATGCATTTCCAAATAATAAAATTGTGGGCTTTGGAAGTGTTTTCCTTATTTTCCATTTCACCATAAGCATAATACTTCTCTTTGACAAACTTTATGTTTTGTGTTGGTTCTCTTGCCCAACTTTCAAACTCTGAGCTCCAAACAAATAGCAAGAACCTCATGATGTGGGTTACTGCTGCTTTTTAATTTCCATAATGGTTGTCGGTAAATATCAAGAAGATGGGAGGGGAAATACCACTTTAGGCAGAGGTAGGGGAGCTGTGCTGCTTTCTCAGTCTTTTCGTTTTACTAGATGACTTGGGATTTAGAAATTAAACATTTCAAAGATTAAAAGGACTTGGGAAAATGATTTAATAATCATTACAATAATTTCCACAACCTACTTCACAGCAAGACGTGGGTTTCATTAAATTTAGCCACAGATGAGTGAGCTGGAAAGATGTGGCTGAGCACCCACAACAAAGGTGACTTGCTGAAGTTAGAAGCAAACAGAATAAAAGCACTTCTCATCAGTTCCAAGTGAGCAAAGACACTGAAACAAATTTCTTGCATTCAAATTGTGTCTAATTAGTTAATGGATATGTCAGAGGGCAATGTTGCCAATTTGTTGATATAAATGATTTTTTCCATTTCCTCCCTTGTTGAAGGCCTTTCTTTACTACTTGTGAACTTTTTAAATTGCACCCGAGGCTCAAAGCGTATGAACTCAACAGGAGATCACCATTCCAAACAGACTCCTAGAATTGATCTATATCTCATATGAGAAATTCAGGATCCTGTAAACTGGGTAACTGGGAGTTCCAGGCCTTTGCAAGTCCATGATGTGAGCATTGCTAATGAGCATTTGTCCCTGTAGCCACTCAACACCAGAGGGCTCCTTACCACTTTTATTGCTTTTTTTCCATATCACCTTCCTAAATTATAATACTAAATGAGAGAAATGCTTGATTCTTAGTAACATTCAGCATTTCTTTTACATGACCCCATTCAGCAGCTTCTATCATTTCCCATAATGACTGCTCCAACTCATTAATCTCCTCAAGCCCATCCTATCAGAAAACATTCTTTTTTATTTATGAAGAAATTGAGGCCCTGACCTTTTCCAATTCTTTCTCCTGCACTGACAAAGGTCATCACATCTTCACTCCCTTAAATCTCCTTCTTGCCAGTCCCTTCTAGCCTTCAGGACCAATTGCATCATCTCCGCCCACACTCTCCAAAATTTGCTCTTGGTTATTTCTTCCCTGTCTCGTAACATCATGCTTGCTTTCTCTGCTATTTCCCTTATCTCCCATCCCCTCAACCTGTAAACATGTGCAAGGTTCTTGCATCTAAAAAAGATAACACAAAACAGTGTCAACTAAACAAATAAAATATCTCTTGACTCTGTTGACTTTCTAGCCCCCTCTCTTTGAATAATAAAACTCTACATTTTCGCACCTACTCTTCAAGTCCCTGAAATTGTACTACCTTTACTTCTCTTCTAAAATTTCTCTTGTCCAAGTCTCCAATTACATTCATTCATTCATTGCTCAATGCATTGGATATTCTTCTCTTTATCATTTATAACTTCACAGTATTCTGCAACATCAAGCACTTTCTTTGGCCTCTGGAAAGGCATTCTCTAGTGATAATTTTTAATCTCACTGGCTTAGTTTCCATACAGGTCCCTTTCTTCTTTGCACTCCTTAAACTTTGGAGCTCCTTAGAATGCAATACTCAACAGGCACACACTGGGAACGGCTTCCGTTTCCTGTTCTCTTCTGGTAATTCTATACTATATGCCCAAATAGGTCACTTTTTAATGTTTAAATCCATACTTTATGTTGATTCCTGAATGTTTCTACCTGGATATAGTATCAGAGATATTTCAAACTCAATATATTATAACTTAACTTATTATTTTCCTCCCAAACTTGTATTCATTATTTCAGGATTGTCATAACCAGCAACCTAGTCTCTGAAGTTAGAGTCCCTGGAATCATCCTCTGTAATCTGCTTTAAATCATCACCCTCAACATATTTAAGCAGACTTTACCTCCTAAATATTTTCCCATTCCTTCCCATCAATCCACTCCCACTTACTGCTGCCTTAGTTTAGGGCATAATCATCTTCACTTGGACTGATAAACTTGAGTGTTATCTTTCTTTAACTCCAGCCTCATTCATCCCAGCAGTTTTTTCTGATAGAAGGACGGAAAAGAAAGAGCATCAAGTATCTGACCCTTGAATAGCAGGTACCCTGCCTGGTAGTAAACAGTGGCTAGTCAGCACCCTACGTTATACCCAGTCATACCTACCAGGGATGCTTTTGGTTGAGAAAGGGAAGGGATGTCTATCTTCTTCCTTCACTACCTTGCTAATAGACAAGAGATTGAACACCCTTGATTTTGCTTGTCTTCTGTTAGAATCCAGGTAATCTAGCTTCTATTTACTTTTGTTATTCACTTGATGCCAATGCCAGCTTCACCTGTCACATCTAGGCAAGCCCTAGGCATGACAAACATAACAACATAACATAAAAATATTCCCTGAGCTGAGCTCCCTACAAGGAGTTTTTGAGTCCTCTATGATTGATTTAAAATTGAGAGCATGTCTTTGTTTCAACTTTTAATGAATTATTAAGTTGACAAGAAACTAGGAAATGGCAGAATAAAGGGAATACATATGATCAAAATCATGAGGTAAAGTTTCAGGGCAAGGAAGAACGTGAGTGTGGGGCTACGAGAATCATTTAAAGAGGTATGTGAAAATAATATACTTTCTAATTAAAAAAATACTTAAATATTATTTGAGAAAACTCTAAGAAGAGGCTGCAGTGTGCCCCTGGCACTCTCACCCACGAACTGAAATATCACAGTGTCGAAAATTCTGCTAGAGAATATCTCCTCCCACGTGAAATCCAGACATTCTAAACTATATGAACAGACTGAAGTATTGCTATGAGGTAAAAAAAAATTTGAAAGAAACTGGTGAGAATCTGGCCATAGTGACTTCTTTAAATGCTCCTAAATTCATATTTCCTGACAGTTGTCAATTCTACTAAAATGCATCTGGAAAATGGGTTAGGCAAAGCCCCTAGAAAGTTTCCTAAGGCCTAGAGGTCATCAATCAGTATTCATCTTACAGTGACAAAGAGAGAAGAAATATAAAATTCAAAAAGCCAATGTCTGTATATAATGTGACATGATGAAAATTGGAGCCTAACTTGGTTTTGCATTGCTAAAACCAATACCTCTCAGAAAGAGTTATTATATTTTTGTCCTCACAGTCCAACAAAAAAGTTATTTAGAAATCTGCCAATTCCTAAGTTGAGATTTAACCTGTGTTATCAGGTATCAGTGAGGAAAGCTCTTGATCTTTTAGCCTAACTCAGAGAAAATAAGAAAAATATAAAACAAAAATATAATGAAGATTTAAATGCAAGACACTATGTGATGTCAATTGACATATTATTAATATGTTTGTATCCTCGCTGTCCTGTGCACAAAAAACCAAGAGTCAGAGAATTTAAAGAACTTGACTAAGAATCATACAACTGCTAAGAATATGGCCAGTGAGCACCTTGAATAATAGCAACAGTTATTCATATTATTTCCATTATATATTCATACTATAAGGGAAAATAAAAGAAACCTTATACATAGAGATGTCAGCTGTCATTATGTATTCTAATTATATACATGAATATCTTTACTGATAAGCATTTATTGATTTCTAGAAAAAAAAATGTACGTGTTAAGCCAAACCCCATGCACAATGTTGGAAGATTTTATATAAAACTTGAAAGCGTGGGCTTCTTTTAAAAAATTAAAAGGTCTAGTGACTCAGGGCTATCATTTCTACAGAAAACTGTCTCTTGGAGCTAAATAGTGGCTTTGTCATTAATTCAGCATGAAGTCTCCACCTGGCCCCGATACTTATTCAGGTCACCTGTCCAGTCTCTGTAGGACTGGAGCTTGTCACAACTATTTACCATTCTTGAATATTCTCTCTGTTAAGCACTTCATGAACTCTAATTACATTAAGTGTTGCACCCTTTTTGGCTACAGATGTTTGCAAGTTTAGAAAAAAAGTCATGTTGAACTGTCGCGCGCCCCTCGCCAGCAAGGACCACGCAACACTTGGAGTTCTTCTGTCGTGCTTTATTGGGGTTCCCTCTTACTCTTACATTCTGCGGAAGACCCAGCGCAGCGGGGAGCAGGCACTAATATACACTCACAAAA
>CAUYPO010004737.1:0-15340 GCA_963574435.1 Cheirogaleus major
TCAAATGGTAGATCTACTTGTATCGCTTTAAGGTATCTCCATATTGCTTTCCACAGAGGCTGAACTAGTTTGCAATCTCACCAGCAATGTAGGAGTGTTCCTATCTCTCTGCATCCACGCCAACATTTATTGTTTGGGGACTTTTTGATAAAGGCCATTCTTACCGGAGATAAGTGATATCTCATTGTAGTTTTGATTTGCATTTCCCTGATGATTAGAAATGTTGAGCATTTTTTCATATGTTTGTTGGCCATTATTCTGTCTTCTTTTGAAAACTTTCTGTTCATGTCCTTTGCCCACTTTTTGATAGGGTTGTTTGATTTTTCTTTGCTGATTTTCCTGAGTTCTAAATAGATTCTAGTTATCATAAAATTAAAAACTTTTGTGCATCAAAAGACTATCACGAAAGTGAAAAGACAATACAGAATGGGAGAAAATATTTGTAGGTCATATATCTGTTAAGGTTCTAGTATCCAGACTATATAAAAAATGCTTACAACTCAACAACAAAAAGACAAACAACCCAGTTAAAAATGGGCAAAAAACTTGAATAGATACTTCTCCAAAGAAGCTATGCAAATGGCCAACAAGCACATGAGAAAATGCTCAATGTCATTAGTCATTAGGGAAATGCAAATCAAAACCACAATAAGATACCACTCCACAACCTTTAGGATGGCTATAATAATAATAATAATAATAATAACAAGAAATGGAAAACAACAAGTGTTGGCAAAGATATAGAGAAATTGGAACCCTCATACGTTGTTGAAATGTAAAATGGCACAGCCATTGTGGAAAACAGTTTGACTGTTACTCAATGAGTTAAACATAGAATTATTATATGCCCTAGCAATTTCACTCTTATGTATATACCCAAAAGAAATGAAAACATGTGTTCAAACAAAATAAATGTCATGAACGTTCAGAGCAGTACTATTCATAATAGCCAAAAGGTAGAAACAACCCAGATGTCCATTAACGCATTAAACAATGCACAAAATGTGGTATATCCATACAATGGAATATTATTCAGCCATGGAAAGGAATGAAGTACTGATGCATGCTACCATATGGATGGACATTATGCTAAATGAAAGAAGTCAGATACAAAAGGCCACGTATTATCTGATTCCATTTATATAAAATGCCCAGAATAGGCAAATCCAGAGACAGAAAGCAGATTGCCAGGATCTGGGGAGAGGGGCAAATAGAGAATGACTGCTTAATGGGTACAGGGTTTCCTTTCGGGGTGATGAAAATATTCTATAGATAGATAATGGTTATGGTTGCACACCATTGTGAATATGCTAAATGCCACTGAATTGTATACTTTAAATTGGTAAATTTTACCTTATGTGAAATTTTCTAGTACAAATAAAATGGTGCTTGGCGCTCTTGAGGCAGTAACAATAGCCATTTAAATGAGGTTTATGGTGAACTTTTCCTAACATGGAAAATGTTATGTGTTAAATGAGATAATCAGGGGACCAGATTTTCCATACAATATGATCTCAGCCTCATAGAAACAAACACAACCTGTGCACAGAAAGAAAGTCAGAGGAAATATACTAAAATGTTAGTGGTGTTTATCTTTGCAAAGCAAGATCCTCTGGCTGATTTTGTTTTCATCTTTTTACTTCCTTATACTTTCCACTTTTTCTTTAAAAAGACATATATAGTATCACTTTTATAATGGAAAAATACCTATTTTTTTAAAGTAAGGAAAATAATAAATGTAATTCAAAATAAAAGCAAAGAGGGGCTAGAGATGAAGAGACACAGAGGACTCAGATGAAGAGAGAACATGCTTCAGGGGAGCAATCAGGCAATTTGGACTTGAAAATTGCCAGGGAACAGATGGCAGCATCCAAGCAGACATCTGCAATGGATAGCGAAATCATATGCAAGGACACAAGTGGCCTTTCAAGCCAGCCCTTGAGAGACCTGGCAGAGAACACTGCTTGCGTAGCTAAACAGAAGGGCAGAGCCCCTCTGTGCCTTGTCATAGCCCAGCCTCCTCAGAGCCCTGCTGGGGGCCCAGAGGCTATGGTAGGGCTGGGCAGATGTGCTTGCATGTATGAGGGTGCAAAAGAGTTTATGGAGGAAGAAAGAGGCTTTTAATAGTGACCTTGGCAAACATTGCAGCTGCCATTTACATGAGAACTTCACAGTTTATACATATTCTCACAAATATAACCTAAATGTTAGTTATTACTGCATTATCTTTTATAATGGCCCTTCGAGGTAGGTTATTATTCCTATCTTACCATGGAAGAATGAGGCACAGAGAAGTGATGTGAGTTATTTATGTAACATTTTTATAGTGCTCACAATATGCCAGCTACTGTCCTGAGAGCGTTCACCTGCATTCATTGCCTAGTAAGAAACAAATCTGGGACTCAGATCTGGCCTTTTGGACTCCACTACAACACACTTATGCTCGTGCTTTTTTTTTTTTTTTTTTTTTTTGAGACAGAGTCTCACTCTGCCCAGGCTAGAGTGCCGTGGCGTCAGCCTCGCTCACAGCAACCTCAAACTCCTGGGCTCAAGGAATTCTCCTGCCTCAGCCTCCCAAGTAGCTGGGACTATAGGCACATACCACCATGCCAGGCTAATTTTTTCTATATATTTTTAGTTGTCTAGCTAATTTCTTTCTATTTTTAGTAGAGACAGGGTCTCACTCTTGCTCAGGCTGGTCTAGAACTCCTGAGCTCAAGCAATCCTCCCACCTCAGCCTCCCAGAGTGCCAGGATTACAGGTGTGAGCCACTGCACTCGGCCTTCTGCTCATGTTTAAGCAGAATTTACTTCTCATCTGCAGAATCTCAAGTAAGGCCACAAGTGGTTCTGTTTGTCTGTCTATCTATCTATCCATCCATCACTGTAATTTTTCCGATTATAATAATATATGATTGTTTAAAACATGCAAATATTACTGGAACAAGTAGCATGAAAGTAAAAATTCCCCTAAATCTCACACCTAAATGTAATCATTTGTAATGGTTTGATGTGTGTTCTTCCAGGTTTTTTATATGCTTATGCTACCACATATATTTTTCTTTTATTTTTAATAGGTAAATACTATACCTGCATGTATATAACTCCCTTTTCACATAATATGAAGCCTTGAAAATTTCTCCATGACTGTATAGGCCTTCCTTGTTTATTTTAATATTTCATTGTATAGACGTAGCAATTTTCCTAACTAGTCACTGTTAGACATACAGGTTTTTCAATTGGTCTTGATTACAAACAATGCTGCAATAAATATCCTGGTACTCATATCTTTGTGTATACATTTGTGTAAAATAAATTGATAGAAATGGAATTTGTGGGTCAAAAATATACACACAATTGCACACAATTAAAATTATTGTAGATATTGGCAAATTGCCCTTTAAAAATACTACTTAATTGGCACTCCCACCAACAGTGTATAAGTAGGACTCATTTCCCCACAGGCTTGCCGATGCTGGGTATTCTCAATCTTTTAAAATTTTATTAATATAGTAGGCAAAAATGGCATCTCATTATTGTTTTAATTTGCACTTAAAAATAGTGAGGTGGCATCTTTTTATATTATTGTCCTTTATATTTCTGCTTTTGTAAATTGCTCTTTCCTGTCCTTTGGCTACTGGTTTTAAATTAGTATACTGCGGAGAGGAGAGGCCCCTGTAGAATATATGAGATTATGATATAGTCTCTTTTAAGGGACGAGCAAGCCCTGGAGATTTATGCTCACCATAAAACCAGGCCTTAAATGTTGTATTTGACGTCATTTTGGAGGGCTGAACAAAAAAGCAATGTTAATGAACAATAATTGAGACCAGTTTCATAGCAATTATCATCTTGTGGGATTAACTCTTGATTTATTAGCCACATAAAAGATGATAAGATAATGTAATCACATAAACCAGGGATAGAAATAAGCATTTGCCCATCCACCAATGGATGGTTCAGAAATACTTCCTGGCAAGTGGACAGTATGAGTTCCCACACATGGGTGTGTGTGTACAGGTGAGTGTGTGTGGCGGGAGGCATATGCATGTGCTTGTTTGCTATTGGAGGATGTTCAGTAGAGGAATGGAGGGAGAGAATACTGTATGGCCAGAGAATATCTGGAAGCTTTCATTTGGGGGAATCTTCCAGAAGCAGGGAAGGAGTTACTTCCTGCCAGCCTCTGTAGTGTGCTGTTAAGCCTGTCACCGTTTTAGAGTAGTGGTCCCAACATTACGACTCTAATTCAGGGAGAGGTTACAATTCCGTTCTGCCATGAAGCTCTTTTTGGTTTGGTGCAGGCCGTACTGAGACGGACTAGATTAATGGTAGGCAATCCTCAGATATTTGCCTAGTGGCCTGGGGGTTTGTAGTGGTGACAATATCACCATTCATCAGTAACTTTCTATGAGACAAAGGGCATACCCAATTTTAATTTTCACAGATACTGCCAAATTGCCTGCCAAAAGACTGTACCATTGGACATGTCCTTCAGCAATGTTTAACAGGGCTTTCCATACATCATCTCACTTAATCTTCAAATAATCATGTAAGGTCATTAGGTAGGGGCTATTATCTGGCATAGACTAATGTGAATGGTGGCCCTTAGAGATGGGCAGACATACAACACTGTGGCTCCGAATCGCCATTTCAGTGAACAAATGTTGAGGCATCAGGAGCTTAAGTTACTTGTTCGAAGTTACACAGCTGATGAGAGTCAGAGCTGGGATTTTAACCCAGGCTGTCTGACTCCAGAGCATAGTGGCAACTCGGTTCATGGCCATCTAGAGAGCCTTAAAGCCACTGCAGCCCCCTTAGTGAGGGGATGGAAGGACGGATGCCCTCAGGGCAGTGCCATCGCTTCCATTGCTGAGTACAAACAGAAGCCCCGCAGCTTCAGTATTGTCCAGCCGGTCATCCTTCAGGCCTTTGTCAGTGCCTTTCAGTGAGAAGCACTCTCTAGAGACAGAATAAATCAGGTAATTTGGCTCAGGAAAAGGCATTGGAGAAACAAATTGCTGTTGCCCCATGAATATAATAAGGCAGTTAGGTGGGCGGAAATAGTTCTCTTTTGATTATATGAGTGAGGATTATGTGCAGAAAATTTGAATTCCAAGCTGCCTTTTCTTTGGCCTCTTCCCCCCGACTAGCCACACACTTCTAACTGCCTCTCCAAACTGCCCAATTGGCGTGTGCTCCGGGAACACTAATCTAACTTTGCATATTAGCCCAGGCAAAATATAATTAGGAAGTCTTCTGCCAAAAAAAATCACATGTCAATGTCAAATAGAGATGATTTTTGTATATTACTATTTTTGCTTATTTGTACCAGTATTGACTCATAATTATATTGTATAATCTGAATTTCACTGTATTGCCAAAGAAGATGATTAAAAAAATTTTAACTGAAATTTCATTTATTTTCTCTTTCCCCCTCTCCAAATTGAGACAGATACGCTTTCGTTAAAAGGAAAAAAGCTGGATTTTTATGAAAGAGGTGACACATATGTAAGCCTGAACAACACCATTCCTGAACTCAGCCGATTCACAGCATGCATTGACCTGGCATTCATGGATGACAACTCAAGATATTGGATGGCCTTCTCTTATATTACTAACAACACCCTCCTGGGAAGAGAAAACATAGACCTTGGACTTGCAGGAGACTATCAGCAGCTAATACTATACAACTTGGGCAAGACCTTTTATATCCATTACCGCCTGACTCCATCTCAATGGCATACAGTATGCTTGATATGGGATGGTGTGAAGGGCAGATTAGAGATCTTCCTGAATAAAGAAAGGATACTGGTAGTAATGGATCAACCACAAAACCTGACACCTAATGGGACTCTGGTCCTAGGGCACTTTGTCAAGAACGGGGACAGCCAGGTTAAAAGCATGGTACCTAGCTTTCCTGGCAGCTTGTACTACTTTCAACTCTGGGACCACATCCTGGAAAATGAGGAGCTTATGAAGTGTTTAGATGGAAATGTAGTTAGTTGGGAAGAAGACGTTTGGCTCATTAACAAGATCATCCCAACTGTTGACAGGAGGCTGCGCTGCTGTGAGTAACTTACGAATTTTCCTCCCTAGCAAGGATAGCGTTGATGCAGTACTCCTCTGCTCACTGCTGCAAATGATCCACTCCTAGACCAAGGCTCTGTATTCCTCCCAGTGGTCCAAGGTTGCCATGGTTTTATCTACTTTTTAATGTAGAGCAAATGCTGTTCTTTTTTACCTCTTGTTTCGGTATAATTTCAAACTTAGAGAAATATTGGAAGAATAGGATAAAAGAACTCATACACTCTTTACCCAGATTCACCAGTGGGTTAACACTTTCCCATATGCTTTATCCTTCTATCTAAATCTTTCTCTTCTCTCTCCTCCTCCCTACACACACACATGCACACATGCACACACACACAAGCATGCAACTTATTTGTTTCTGAATCATTTGAGAGTAAGTTGCAGGCATGATTCCTCGTTACCTTGAAATATCTTGGTGTGTATTTCCCAAGAATAAGGAATTCTCTTACTTAACCATACTACAGTAATGAAACTCAGAAAATTTAATATGGATATAATACTAAAATCTAATTCACAGTTTATATTCAAATTTAGCCAATTATCCTAATAATTTCATTTATGATTACTTTTTGCATGGCCGAGGATCCAATTCAGAATCACACATTGCACTTAGTTGTCATGTCTCTTTAGACTCTAATCTGGAATACATTCTCAGTCTTTCCTTGTCTTTCATGATCTTGACAATTTTATTAATAGAATACAGTCCAGCTATTTTGTAGAACGTCCCTCAATTTGGGTTTGTCTAATATTTCCTCATGATTAGATTCAGGCTATGCATTTTTGGTAAGAATATCACAGAAGTGATATTGTATTTTCAGTGCATCACGTCAGTAGACACATGGTGCCAATTTGTCTCATTACTCATGATGATAACTTTGATCACCTGATTCTGGTGATGTCTGTCAGATTTATCCACTGTAAAGTTATTATTTTTTCCTTTGTAATTATTAATTAATTTCTGGGGAGATTTTTGGAGCCTATGTAACTATCCTCTTCTTATCAAACTTCCACCCAATAGTTTTACATCTATCTACTCATGATTCTTGCCTGATTCACTAATTACTATGATAGTTGCAAAATGATCATTTTAAAAACTCCATCTTGGCCGGGCATGGTGGCTCACGCCTGTAATCCTAGCACTCTGGGAGGCCGAGGCAGGTGGATTGTTTGAGCTCAGGAGTTCAAGACCAGCCTGAGCAAGAGCGAGACCCCATCTCTACTAAAAATAGAAAGAAATTATCTGGACAACTAAAAATATATAGAAAAATTTAGCAGGGCATGGTGGCACATGCCTGTAGTCCCAGCAACTCGGGAGGCTGAGGCAGAAGGATGGCTTGAGCCCAGGAGTATGAGGTTGCTGTGAGCTAGGCTGACACCACGGCACTCTAGCCAGGGCAACAGAGTGAGACTCTGTCTCAAAAAACAAACAAACAAACAAAAAAACCTAAAACTCCATCTTTTTGTGTACATTTTTTAGTTAACATTTTATTGTAAGGAAGATCTTTCTCTTCTTCCATATTCATTCATTCATTCACATGTTTATTATATAAGCATTAACTCATTTTATTAAATGTATTACAATCTATTACTATCATTTATTTTGATGCTCAAATTGGCCCAGAATTGGACAGTCAAAGCCCTTCAATCTGGCTCCTGTGTCCTTTTGACACGTTGCTATCATTTTTGTGCATCTCTTTACTTTCTGGTACAACAAGATGTTCCAGGCTCATCTTGTACTTTTTCTGCTCATCCCAAGAATCAGCCATTTTACCAAGGAGTTCTGGTTCCTTTTAGTGAGGAGTGGTATTTATAAATCAATTCATTTTTTCTTGTGAGAGCAATGACGGTATTGGAGAACTATTTGGAATGGAGTTCCTGTAAGAAAACTGGCTTCTCGGAATTACACATGTATTTTCCCCTTCTCTCTAGTTTTAAGAAGGAAGTATAAGATTGTTTTTCTCTGCACGATCCCACTCTCCCTTCAAATCCACTCCTGGCCACCACCAGCAGCAGCAATCCTGAAGTGTGGGTAGTCAATAATAATAGCATCAAGATAGGGTTTTTTTCTTATTTCCTGAAACGGTCATTTATTCTTAGAGGAGTATTATTTACTGTCCTTCTGGGGTATATGGGGGAAAGGCTTTTAGGAAGGGAATGGAGGCTCGATCCATGCCTAAGAGGTCTTTCACAGACTACGGGGATATGTTTTCACCAACAGTCTGGATGCTGTTTGGGTTAATGGCAGAGGCACATTCCAAGGGATTTCTGTTTCTTTGAGATCAGACCAATGCAAAGGACCCGGAAAGCTATTCCTTTGTGCTACTACCTGAAGGCATTTGGTTTTTCTGTTTTCTGAGGCATTGAAAATAAAAGAGAATAGTCCTACCTGCCTCTGATTACAAAACTGAGCTATGGACTAGTAGGGTAAGCTCGAACAGCTCACCCAAAGCAGTTTAAAGTAACCTTATCTTTGATCTAAGGAACCAGAAGTATGGCCCTATTAAATCCATATGCTTAGTGATGGCCTTTGAAAACCGAATCTGGCCAGCTAATGGCCATGGCCTTTCCTACCACTTTGCTGATAAATAGCTAAATCTAACTGGTGTGTTAAAATGCTAGACAATCCTCACCTATTTTGCTCTTTTGTACACTTTTTTTTTTTTTTTGAGACAGAGTCTCACTTCTGTTGCCCTGGAGAGTGCCATGGCGTCAGCCTAGCTCACAGCAACCTCACACTCCTGGGCTCAAGCGATCCTCCTGCCTCAGCCTCCCGGATAGCTGAGACTACAGGTATGCACCACCATGCCTGGCTAATTTTTATATATATATATATATATTTTTTAGTTGTCCAGCTAATTTCTTCCTATTTTTAGTAGAGATAGGGTCTTGCTCTTGCTCAGGCTGGTCTGGAACTCCTGAGCTCAAACGATCCACCTGCCTCGGCCTCCCAGAGTGCTAGGATTACATTTTGTACACTTTTTAAATGTACAGTCTATCCTCTTGGTCTGATAGAGTCCTGGTGGGCATGATACACAAATAATCTAACACACCAAACCAACAAAAGAAAACACAAGTTAAAATGACAATCAAGCAAAAAGGGTAGGAAATGTTAATGTTCTGTCTACTGTTCAGGTCTCTTCAAGTGTTCTTTCCAAATCTTAAACCAGCGGTTCCTAATCTGAGGGCCAGAATGGCCTTGAAAGAGTTGGCAAAGCCCTTGAAATTATACACAACACCCTAAAAATGGAAGGTGAATTTCTTTCCTGTGGACAGAGTGTATAATTTCTCTCACATTCTAACATAATACAATAATTGCTGCTTTTTACTAGGTTCTTACCGCGTGACAGGCATTTTATAGAAGAGGAAACAGAGGCTCAGAGAGGTTAAGTAAATTGCCTAAAGTCACAAATCAAATAAGTAGCAGAGCTGGGGTTTGAACAAAGATTTGTCTGACTGCGAAGCCCATGCTCTTTTCACCCTCACATCATGTAGGACTATCTCAAGGGAGTCTGTGGCCCCCAGTAGGTTACGTTGCATATTATAATGTCTCAGAAGCTTCCTTTGAAAGGAGTTGCTGGTGGTGATCAGCCACCTGGGGAAATCAGGCTACCAGCTGCAGTCACCGCCTGCCTCATCACTGAAGGAGCTGTAACACCATAGAATTTCTCTTACTTCGATCTTGGCTGTATGACATCTGGGAAAAGGGGGGCAATATATGAATAAATATGAGCAATTACAACGTGTCTAGCTTCAGCTTTTGCCTAATAAATTGGTATTTATGGTCTATCGAAGGATTATGACCTTTAAAAAATAAATTTTAATGAGCACATTGCTAGGTTACAAATCTCAATAAATCTATTTACACATGAATTATATATATATTTATATATTCATGAGAACAAGGCTTTTGGGGAACATTTGCTGAAAAACACGAACCCTACCTGGGTTTAATAAACAAGTATTCACTATAGTTGGAGATGTCACAGGAATATTTAAATAGCACAGTGATAAATAATAATAACAGTAAAGTTGCTAGTCCTTAGAAATTTAGTTTGGGAGTAGTTCTTAAGCATCTTTTCTCTATTTTTAAAAATAACAAATGTAATACATATTGTTGTGAGTAAAATAGATTTAACCAATATAAAATATATGAAGTATAAAGTAAAACCTACCTCCATCCTCTCCACGGAAGTGTCTATTTTTAAATATTTTTTCTATGAGTTTATAATAAGTGTGTGTGTATGTGTGCATGCATGTGCATAGGTGTGTATAGTTTAATAAACCAAATATGTGATATATGTACATACATATTATTCTGCAATTTGATTTATTTTACCTTAATATTATTATGGACATGAGTACACTTAGATCAGTTTTTAGGGCTGCAGATGTAACATAATTTATTTAACTAATCTACCATTGATGGACATTTAAGTTGCTTCCAATCTTTTGCAGTTACAAATAATGCTACAATAAATTTCCTCATATAGCACTTCTTAGTATACTTGGACTTGTGATTTCATAGAACACATTTCTAAGAGTAGAATTTCTTAGTAAAAGCATATAAAGCTTTTAAAATTTAAACAAACTTATTATTTTTACTAGTTATTTTATTAATTTAATTATCCATTAACAATTTATTTTTTAAAGTAAAATTAATAGATATATACAGTGAAAGATTAAAACTATATAAAGGGGCCGGGCGTGGTGGCTCACGCCTATAATCCTAGCACTTTGGGAGGTCAAGGCGGGAGGATCACTCAAAGTCAGGAGTTCGAGACTAGCCTGAGCAAAAGTGAGACCCCATCTCTACTAAAAATAGAAAGAAATTAATTGGCCAACTAAAAATATATAGAAAAAATTAGCCGGGCATGGTGGCACATGCCTGTAGTCCCAGCTAGTGGGGAGGCTGAGGCAGGAGGATCACTTGAGCCCAGGAGTTTGAGGTTGTTATGAGCTATGATCGTGCCACAGCACTCCAGCCTGGGCAACAGAGCAAGACCATGTCTCAAAAAAAAAAGTCTCCTTTCACTTCAATCCCTTACCCCAAGTACTTCTCCACAAATGTAATGATTGTTAACAATTTCTTATGTATCCTTGCAGGAAAAATGTAAAACTTGGGTTTACATGTAAATATTCTTTGTTTTAATAGTTGGGATCATGATTATATGTATAGTCTTCTGTATCTTTTTAAAATTTAATAATATATTTTGGAGATATTTGCATGTCAGAAAATATAGAGCAATCTGATTATTTGAGGGTGGGTGCTGCCAAACAGTATGATTGAATAAGGGTGTGGTGTAATTTATTCAACAAGCTCTGTTTGAAGGACTTTTAAGTTTTTTCCAGGTTTTAGCTAAGACAAAAGTGTACAGGATTCTTAACAGTAATGGGTGGTGACAGAAATGTCTTGAAGCAACTATAAAGGACTGATTACAAGCTAAAGTTCCTCTCTAGATATGATGAGCATAATTTCCTAATCTCAACTCAGACACATGAGCCAACAAAGGATTCATTCTGTGAATGTGTAGATGAAGAGTCTTCTGGAGACATGCAGATTAAATTACTCTTAGTTATACATTTCAGAAACTCCCTCTATTTGAGAAGAATGAAATAACCTGAATTCAGCCCATCCTGGGAAATCTATACTGTATCAAAACATAGGCTCTTGTATCTGTGGGGTCATTGATTTGCTGAGGTTTATTATTTGATCTAATGCTCCAGCTTCTTTGAATTACTATATGAACTGAATATTCTTAAAATATGCAGAGACAGATTATATAGTTTATGTCCTTTCTAAAGGTCTTTGTTTGGCCCACTATTAATCCCTCTATCCAATTATCAGATCTGATAGGAAAGGTTCCATGGTGATGGGCTCTATAGCTAAAAGGCAATTTGGTCTTGCCCTTGTACATCAATTCTCTGTGCTACCCTCGTTTTTCAACATGAAAGATAAGCATGAGCTGTTTGTAGTTTGCTCAAAGCCTTCTTATTTGTATTCTCCTACACAGGATGATATTCTCCTATAGACTCAGAGATGGAAGCTCTAGCCTCTCTCTCTCTCTCTCTCTCTCTCTCTCTCTCTCTCGCAGGATTCATTTTTCATGCCCTTTCCTAGAAACTGAATGCAGACACCATTTTGAATCATTTTTTTTTTTTTTTGCTAATCATCTTAAAGATACTCATTTCATATTTTTCTACCCGACAGGCAGATCTGTCTGTGGCAGTTTCTGGTCACCATTATCTCTCACAAATATAATCAACACACTGAATTATATTTATAGAGGTCGTGATTGAGAGAAAAACCAGATGTGATATGTGGGCTAAAACAACACACAGATTTAATATGAGGTGATATACCCAAATCACAACCAGAATTTGGTACCTTAGCAAATGTTCTACTTAATATTCTGTTGGCAGGTACATCTGCAAGAAAATGCCTCATAAATATTCAGCTACTCTATACCTCTGTTCTCCAGCTCCCAATCATTACAAAGATACAATTTTGCCTAGAGTGAAAGAGCAAATGGCAATTAAGGCCGCAGACCCCCATGAATTAGTACAGATTATCCTCACTTTAAAAGACAGAGACAGCAAAGCTCATGCAAATTACTTGTGCAAGTGATCACTTGGTCACAAACAGGACCAGAATAAATGTGGCAAAAGAAATGTGAGCCCTCCAAAGATGGAGGCCTGACCTCAAAGCTTCTATGGTCCCTCCAGTAGGAATGGACATTTGGTTAGCGCTCCGCTACCTACACAGTATGGGTTTGCTTTTTTTAACCGAATTTTTTAAATAAAAAGATAACTGTAGGTTCATGTGCAGTTAGAGATTTTTGTATGCTTTGCCCAGTTTCCCCTCATGATAACATCTTGCAAAGCTATAGTACAACAACCAGAATATTGTCATTGATAGAACCTACTAGTCTTATTCAGAATTCTCTAGTTTTACTTGTACTTATTTGTGTGTGTGTATTAAGTTCTATACAATTCGATCACCTGTAGAGGCTTGTGTATCCACAATCATGCTGATGTTGAACAGTTCTAATATCACAAGAATCCTTCATGTTGCCTTTCCCCTCTACCCCACTTTATCACTAATCCCTGATAGTCACTAATCCATCATCCATTTTTAAACTTTTGCCATTTCAAAAATATTGTATAAATGGAATCACACAGAATGTAAACTCTTAGTATTGGCTTTTTATTTTACTCAGCATAATTCTCTGGAGAGTGTGTGTATCAATACTTTGTTCCTTTTTATTGCTGAGTAGTATTCTATGGTATGGATGTATCACAGTTTGTTTAACCATTTACTTGTTAAAGGACATCTGGGCTGACTACAATTTTTAGCTGTTACTAAAAAAAATTTGCTATGAACATTTGTGTACAGGTTTTTGTGTGAACATAAGTTTTCATTTTTCTGGGAAAAGTGCTCAGTGGTGCAATTGCTGGGCTCTAGGGTTGTTGCAAATTTAGTTTTATAAGAAACTGCCAGACTTTTTCTGAAGTAGCTATACCATCTTATATTCCCATCAGCAATGTATAAGTGGTCCAGGATGGTCTCTGCATCCTCGCCAGCATTTGGTGTTGTCGCTATTTTTTATTTTTGTCATTCTTATAAATGTGTAATAATATCTTATTGTGGTTTTAATTTGCATTTCTCTGATGCCTAATGATGTTGAACATCTTTTCCTGTGCTCATTTGCCGTTTGCATATTTTCTTCAGTGAAATGTCTGTTCATGTCTTTTGCTCTTCGAAAAAAATTGGATAGTTTAATATACTGTTGAGTTCTGAAAGTTTTTTTTTTTTTTTAGACAGAGTCTCACTCTGTTGCCTGGGCTAGAGTGCCGTGGCATCAGCCTAGCTCACAGCAACCTCAAACTCCTGGCCTTATGCGATCATCCTGCCTCAGCCTCTCGAGTAACTGGGACTACAAGCATGCGCCACCATGCCCGGCTAATTTTTTCTATATATTTTTAGTTGGCCAATTAATTTCTTTCTATTTGTAGTAGAGACGGGGTCTCACTCTTGCTCAGGCTGGTCTCGAACTCCTGACCTTGAGCGATCTGCCCACCTCGGTCTCCCAGAGAAAGTTTTTAAATATATATTCTAGTGCTTTGTTGGATATGTCTTTTGCATATATTTCCTCCTAGTCTGTAGATTGGCTTTGAAAAATCTTTTTCACTTGGGCTTTCACATATCACAAACTTTTAATTTTGGTAAAGTCTAATTTATCAATTTATCTTTTTATGGATCATGCTTTTGGTGTTCAAATCTAAGAACTCTTTGTTAGCCCTAGATCCCAAATATTTTCTCGTATGCTTTTTTCTAAACGTTCCATAGTTTTATGTTTTACATGTAAGTTTGTGGTCCATTTGGAGTTAATTTTTGCATAAGATGTGTGAGGTTTAGGTTGAGTTTTTTTTTTATCCCTATGGGTGTCTAATTGCTCCAGTATTATTTGTTGAAAAGGTTACCCTTCCATTACTGGATTGCTTTATTGCCTTTGTCAAAAATAAGTTGAACATATTTGTGTGTGTATATTTCTGAGTTTTCTATCTGTTCCATTCAGCTATGTGTCTATCCCTCTGCCAATACCACACCATCTTGATTGCTGTATCTATACAGAAAGCCTCAATATTATATAGAGTGATTCCTCTCACCTTATTCTTCTTTTTAAAAATGAGTTTAGCTATTCTAGGGCTTGTACATTTCCATAACAATTGTAGACCAAGCCTGTCTATGTTTGCATAAAACTTGGATGGAATTTTGATAGGAATTTGATTATACCTGTATATCAATTTGGGGAAAACTGACATCTTTACTACGTTGAGTCTTCCAATCCGTGAATACGATATTCCTCTCCTTTTTATTAGGTATTCTTTGATTCCTTTCATTAACATTTTGTGATTTCCACCATACACATGTTTTGTTTTGTTAAGTGTAGACCTAAGTATTTCATTTCATTGGAACAATTGTAAATAGCATTATGTTTTTTTTTTTTTTTTTTTGAGACAGAGTCTCACTCTGTTGCCCAGGCTAGAGTGCCGTGGCATCAGCGTAGCTCACAGCAACCTCAAACTCCTGGGCTCAAGCAATCCTTCCGCCTCAGCCTCCCGAGTAGCTGGGACTACAGGCATGTGCCACCATGCCCGGCTAATTTTTTCTATATATTTTTAGTTGGCCAATTAATTTCTTTCTATTTATAGTAGAGACGGGGTCTCGCTCTTGCTCAGGCTGGTTTCGA
>CAUYPO010004739.1:0-13639 GCA_963574435.1 Cheirogaleus major
GGGCCCTGTAACAGCTCTGCCCTTGCACTACTTTTTAAGGAACAGCGCCCTCTCACACTCTGTTGGGGCAGGGAGACGAAAACCCGACCACATACTTACTGAACTACTTTTCAGTTGAAAGAAAGAAGGGAACAATGAGCCATGAGCTGCGGTCTCGGACCCAGCCCTGCTCCACACGGTGCAGTGGCACTTTCTTGGCCACGCCCCACGATGGCTCATTTCTAGAGCAACCCTTGCTCCCTTTGGCTTGGCCCATCTTTAAGCTGATACATCCATACTGACTCACCGTCCTCTGCTTCAAGGAAACTTTTAAATTAAATCAGACCTTGTCATTTTGTGGCAGTGTAGAGCCCATCCGTTCTTCCTGGCTATATCTGGTCTCGTGGATAGAGAATATCTGGCGAAAGTGCCAAGTTTCTATGTCCTACCTCCATAGGGTTGCAAATTTTCTTAAATAATCTTTACTCCAAATATTCTGCTTTATTGTTCCTAGAAACCATCCACATGTCCCAGAAATTAAAAAATATTTCAACATGTAAAGTATTTTCATCCAGACAGTCTCACTTACCTAAAGATAGCCACGCAGTCTCTGCTAGCCCACAGCCTTTCTTTAGAAGTGGTCAAGGTATACATTGGGTTCGTGGGTTCTGTCAAGGACTTTTGTCATGCTTTCTGGCCACTTAACATCTGAACCCCCTTCCTGCGTTTGGGGAGTCCTTCCGCTTGTGATGGAGAGCTGACCTCCCTCTCCCGGGTTAGCAATGACAGATACTCGGCTCACCAGCCTCCCTTGCAGCCGGAGGGCAGGCCCTGGCTGGGCTCCACCATTCAAATGCACCTAACCCAGACTTTAAATGAGAGACTAGTGATACAAAAAAGCAAGAGTCACACAAAATCCACTCTGGCAGTGGGGACAACTCCATTCAGCTTGCTCAAGTGCCAGTGGCAGCAGACGCAAGGGCAGTTTCCAGCATCTACTGGCAGTGTGGCACGAGGAAAAGCTGCAGTATCTGTACCCAGCAGGCGCAGCACTGGGTTCTCACCAGACCAGTTCACCAGCACAATTTGAATATTGTCTCTGGCTGCATAGCCCCTGAGTCTGGCCCTTGCACCTCTCTGGGAATCCTATGAGCCAGGTCCAGCTTCATAGCTGTGCAACGTGTGCCGTAACACGGGCCCCAGGTTCAGCAGGGCCCTGTGCTTGGTTTCATGTTCTCCTGTTGCCATCTTGCAATTATTAAAATTTTTGGAACCAGAGACCTCACATTTTCATTTTGTTTGGGTCCTGAAAATTATGTAGCCAATCCTGCTGTGAGCTAGCTAACATGCTTTAGGTCAGGGAGTTCTTAACCTTCTATGTGCATGAGCCCTTTGGTGGTCTGGTGAAGCCTAAGAAGCCTGGGAAGAATGTTTTTAAAAGCACAAAATAAAATACATAGAAAACAAATTATATTGAAATATAGCTAAAATCTTAAAAAATAATACAAAAGCAAAAATAAATACTGGTGCATCAGCAAGCTGGATGGAGTTGTCCCCATTGCCAGAGTAGATATTGTGTGACTCTTGCTTTTTTGTTTCACTAGTTTCTGATATAAAGACATGTGTGTGCCTTTTTGTATTAATGCATTAAATAAACCTAGTGGGTTGTATTTTTACATTAAATAAATCTAACTTCCGTTACTCAGAAATAGTAATGAACATAAACAATATTAGGAATGTCTGCGACAAGTGAAATATGACTTGAAAATATGTATGATTTCCAAAGATGATAAAATCTCAGACATCTGGTTTGTTGTACACATTCCCAACTTAAGAAAATGATTAATTCAGTGAAAGACTATTAAGACAAAAAGGGATCCAAGTCACAGAGCCCTTAAACTTTAAGCAAGAAAATCCAGTTAAGATCCCTGATTTAAATAAATTTTTTTTCTGCTTATATCAGCCAAAGTTGTCATTTTGTGACTTACAACAAAGAACCCTGTTTAATTCAGGTATCCAATATGAACCAGGTGCCAAGACCAGCCCTGGGTATGCCATGGTTCTCCTCGGAAAACAAGCACACATAATAGTCTTTGTGGCTCCAGGTGACTCAAAGATGTACCCAGCACAGTCCTGCCCTCAGCTGTTAGGATCTTAGAGGAGAAAGAAAGTGTTAATGATGGCACTCAAGGAGGCTGTCTGGAAAACATGTCACAAACACTAGGTGTATGTTGTGAACCAAGTGACCCAGATGGCTGAGCAAGCAGGATGACCAACTTTTAATAATGGCTCTACACTATGAGGAGGGAGATGAGACACAGCAATGCAACCATTACCCCAAAGGCACAAGCTAACAGAATGATGAATATTTCCTTTCCTCCATTTCCCAAATCCTAGCCCAGGATTCCTTATTCTAGCCTAGATCATCTTTCAGGTATTTCAACGTGAGTTTTGTTTTTTGTATATTTCATAGGAAATATGATCAAAATACTCCTCCCCGGGTCCTGTTCTCTTGTTCCCCTTTCACTCCTCTTTTTGGGAGAGGGGAACTCAAGAATCCTTTGGGGCAAAGGAAACATCTATCTTTTGGACACATGTGAGAAACTTGGGTTTAGCAAAAGTAGAAAAGGATCCATTTGCAGATATTTTGAACTTATTGAAGTTGTTTCATATCCATTACTATACTTGAGTTCCAGGCATATATTGTCATCCCAATTTTATAGATGAGGAAACTGAGGTTCAGAGAAGTTGTGACTTGCTGAAGGCCACAAGGCAAGGTAACAAAACTGGAAGAAAAACCCCGGTTTCTTGCCTCTTAGCTCAGGGTCCTTTCCTCCGGTCACACCTCTGCTATGAACACATCATAACACAAGGGAAGGCTGCACCTGAAAGGGAAGTTCATTCAAGCAGATCATCTAAAAACCAAGAAACACACACCCCAAATTCTGTAGAGCAGGTGTTGGCTAAGAGAGGGGAGTCTCAAAAAAGAAAAGAGATCACTGAATCCTCTGGCCCCTAATGAGGTTGATTAGATCCCTCAACATAGGATAGAATCCACTTGGCCAGGGACCAGCCCAGAGTCCACCCGCTTCCTGCCTGGGAGCTACGCTCACAACAGCAGCAACAGCAGGAAAAGGGCTTCGTGAACATAAAAATAAACAAACTTTCTATTTTTAGCAGGGCTGCAGCTGTGAGAGCCCCCTGCTTGCCACGCAGCTGCAGCCCTCTGAGGGAGCGCAAGGGCGGGTTGGGGGTGGGGAAGCGCAAGGACAGAAGCGCTGGGAGCCGCATTTTCCGTCGCTGAGCTAATTGCCTGCAGGCCACAGAAGCCAATGTCCAGCCTGGAAGTCCCTGGAGTCTGCAGGTCTGGAAACACTGGAGAGTGTCCGCCAGGAAGCCAGCCCTGTGATTGGGCTATTTTCTGGCCATATATAGAAATAAATAATCTTTCACCCACACAGTTTTTAGAGCCACTGAAAACTGTGTTGCCTAGTGACTCCATTGGAGGCGTGGAAGATAAGCTTGTAGATTTTTCCCCCTTCTTCCCTTAGGCTCTAGTTGGAACCTGTGTGATGCTCACAGGAAATCAGACCCAGCATCGTTCAGCATCACACTCTGTGCGCAGAATTCCTGATGAGGCTCAGCGTCTCCCCCGCCCGTCCCTTGTCCACAGCTGGCAACATCAGGAGCTGGAGGTGGGAAATGACAGGTGTTGCGGTTTCTTCTTTCAGTTTGCCTGGAACAGGATTGGCTGTTGTGAGAAGGGAGTCCCAGGGCCCCCACAGAGCAGGGACAGAGAGGTGCTTTCCTATAAATGTCACAACAGCTATAGGAAAAGTGTGCACCTGACCTGGTTTCAGAAGAGCCTCGTTAGCCTTGCTCCTACCATAGCCTGCGCTCACGTCACACGTAATTCTGTACTTTCCCCACTCGTGACCCTCTTCGTGCCTAGTCCCAACTAGACTTTCAGTTCTTCATGAGGGGATGGAACTGCAAACCCCAAAGGAGTACTGAGGAGGGAAAGAGCCCAGTGCTTGGGCGCTGACAAGCAGGAAAGTGCACGAGGAACGGCTCCACGTTCGTCCCTGCTCAGAGAAAGTGCCCGCAGCTGCCCAGACCTGGCCTTGTGGCCCAGGGTCTTCTTTCACTACCAAATGCTGACTGAGCAACTCAACATCTGCTAGACACTGTCCCAACTCACAAGAGCTTAGAGTCCGGTGTGGAGGACAGATAAACAAGCAGTTTCATTACTGTGAGGCGGGCGCTATGCCGGTCAGCACAGAGTTCCGTGGGATTCAAAGGACTGGCTTCTTTCTCAGTCTTGGGAAGGCAAGAGGACTTTTCAAAGGAGACGGTGGCTGAGCTGGGACTCAGGCAGAGAGAGGTTGGGTAGGAGCAAGAGTTTGTCCCCAAATGTGCCCCATGTAAGAACATTGGAGCTCTTTCAAAGCTCTCAAATAGGCCAGGCATGGTGGCTCACACCTGTAATCCTAGCACTCTGGGAGGTTCGAGACCAGCCTGAGTAAGAGCGAGATCACATCTCTCCAAGAAAAATAGAAAAAATTAGCTGAGTGTGGTGGCACGTGCCTGTAGTCTCAGCTACTCGGGAGGCTGAGGCAGGAGGATCGCTTGAGCCCAGGAGTTTGAGGTTGCAGTGAGCTAGGCTGATGCCACTGCACACTACAAAGGGTGAAAAAGGGAGACTCTGTCTCGAAAAAAAAATAATAATAACTCTTAATAACATAGCAGTGCTAAAAGCACCTCAAAGTTAGTTGATTTCTACTGCCCAACATTTACCATGTTACCTAATAATATGTACTAAACAAAGCAATTGCTATTGAATAAGAAAGAGAAGAGAGTATCACAATTTATTTGAATGTTAATCTCCACAGCTAACAACGTAAGCCCTAGACTCCTGGGGTTGGCCGAGGTCATACAGACTCCTGAATCCTCTCCAGGCATAACAATCCTTCAACAGCACCCCGGTCAGGTGGTCATCCAGCCCCTGCGTGAACTGTTTCAGTGAGAGGGAACTTGTCACTGATCAAGGCAACTAGTTAGTTTTAAAGGCAAGAGCTAGAGTACACAAGGTCTGTCCAGAAAGTATCCAGCCACTGTTAATGCAATGAGAAAGGTTTGCACAACATCGATGTAACCTGGCAGCCAAGGAGAGTGGACTGGGATGTGCCCATGTGAACGATGACAGCTTCGCTGTACTAGTCAGTGGGGCGCTAGATGCTATTGAATGAGCAGTGTATTATATGGCCATTGCATTCAAAATGACAAGGCAGTAGAGCAATGAATCTGCCTCAAATATTGTGTTAAGCTTGAACATTCCTCTGTGGAAACTATTCGGATGGTTCAAAAGGCTTTCGGGGACGATGCAATGAATGCAGCACAAATAAACGTGTGGCACAAATGCTTCAAAGGTGGTGGAGAATCTGTTGACAGTGATCCGTGTTGATCACTTTCATGTTGAAACAGATCCATGTTCTGGAAGGCCTGCAACAAGCAGAGCACCTGAGAATGCTGGGAGAACTGTGTGAGGTTCCAAGGTGCCTACTTTGAAGGGGACTGAGGCATCATTTTCCTGTGTACAATGTTTCTTGTATTTTGTATCGTCTTCATTAAAGATCTCTATTTCTCATATTATATGGCCCTCGTATAATGGCTTTTTACCAGGTTGGAGTTCCTGATTCCAGTCTCCTAGTCTCTCCCCATTATAAATCCTGCAAAAGGCCACCAGCTTAACTTTCTTTGAGAGTGGTCAGTCCATTATTCAAAATCTGCAGTAACCTCAACTACCTACATACAAATTCTAAATTCCTTCTAAAAGACTAGAATAGCCCATACCAAAATGTTACATTGGTTACCTTTGGCCACTGGGATTATGGGTGATGTTTTGTTCAGGTTGTAAATTCCTCAAGAGCCATGCCATGTATCATATCATAGTGTCTACCTAGCACAGTGCAGAGGTTATGGTAGGTTCTTCATAAGTATTTGATAGTAGAGGGGTGGATGGATGAAATTCCACAGGCTGTAGTTACTAGCTCAGTTAGTTGGAGCACAACTCTAAGACAGTTTCATGTCATCTGATCCTATACTTCTCAAACTGTGATGCACACATGCCTGGAGGTATGGGAAAATATGTGTCAAGTGCACATGAAACCACAAGATATTAAATAATGTCTCCCTAAAGTAGCAATTTAAGGATATTCCAGCAGGAGAAATTGAGAAGCATGTTTATAGCCATGCTTTCCCAAGTGCAGGGATCCCTTCCAAGGCTGATACCCATACTCTGCAGTCCATCAGTCTAGGCTTTGCTTCTAGATACTTTCTCCATGATATGTTCCTAGAATGTGTCATCCATCCCACATACTGCAAGCAGGGACCGCTGGGCTAGAAGTCAGACACCTTGTTTCTGGTTCAGTTATACAACTTCGACAGGCAGCAGCCTCTGCAAGTCCCAGTTATTCATCAACCTTGCTCCCCAACAAAGGTTGGATCAAACTAACAATACATGTGAAACATCATTGTACATAGAAAATTTACAGAGCTCCAGGCATTACTACTACTGTTATCATCATCCCAGAATCAGTTAATTTGATTCTGTCCCACAGACATCTCACACCTGTCCAGGTGATTAAGGTGAGCAGTAGTGGAATCTGAATTCCCAATGTTCTGGGCTAAATCCAACTCTAATATAAGCTTTACCAGACCAGAGTGTTGTTTATTTTGTATATCTAATATTTTTCATGGAACTAGGGACATACATGTGCTGAATAAATGTGTTTCTGGCTATTTATTAAAATCTCTGCTACTTACTTGATCTTTGACAAATTTTTAAGTTTTCCAAATTTCACTTTCTGCATCTATTAGAACTGGTATGATAATACTACCTCACAATGCTGTTAGAAATTTAAAGGCAATATACTTAAGCTGCTTAGCACAGAGCCGGGCACATAGAAAGCAGGAAGTCAACAGTACCTAAGACAGAGAGAATCTGAGTGTTTTTCTGCAACTGGATAAATGAGGGCTATCCCATTGTTTCAGGATGTTTTTGCCAGCCCTTCCTTTTACCTGTTATGAAAGAGCCAGGCTTGGGAGAGGAAGTTTGTTTGTGGCAACATTGATGTTCTGAGTCACTGAGCTAGTTAAGGAAGCAAATTTCAAAGCCACAGTTACTATGTGGGCCCTAAGGGCAAGAGGAATGAGCAATTTCAGCCTTCAAAAAGCTTCTGACAGAAAGAATGTGCTGGGCAGGGCAAGCTGGGGTTTCCCGGGAGTCTCTCTGATAAAGTGACAAGAAATGCTCTACCTAGTCCACGTAAATGCTAATGAAACCCATGCAATGAGCTCACTCAATAAGTCGACAAGTCAATCCACCCCCAAGAGAAGAGCAGACAAAGGGAACCACAGAGAGAGGCAAAATGAGAACTCTGTGGGGCTGTCCTCCCTCCCTGAGACCCCTGCGACAAAAATGGAATCCAGAGGCCCCCTGTTTACCTTTGAAAAAAGCCAATGCTGAATCCCAACAAAGAGCCCGGAACAGTAGGGCCGGCCTGTTTACAACCACCATGGATGGTGCTGTAAAAACAGCTTTAAAGACACAACTCTGAGGGGCTGGGAGCCAGAGCAGAAATGAAAACTGAGCCCCTTCTCACCCCAGAAGCATAAACAAAAGGCCTTCCCAGCCACCACTGCACCCTCACCCCCATACTGGAAGAGGTGAGGCATGATGCTCTATCTCTAGAACTCACAGGAGCACTAAAGAAAGCACCAGGTGCATGGAGCTGAGGGGTGTGTGTGTGTTGTGGGGAGACATGTGCAATATTAGTGGAGACATGAAAGAGTTTCCCAAAATCCACCCCATGCCAAGATTTGGAGCTATGGCCATTAAAGTAACACGTTTCCAGGCATCCTGGATGCAGCATTGAGGATGTGGGACGCCGCATTAAAAAGAGGTCCCAGGAAAACTATATTGTCACTTCTCTTCTTAGAGGAGCTTTCATAATTAGAGTAATTTATGTCAGAATTAGATAATTTAGGAGGGAAAGTCTGAACAGAAATCTAATTGCAAGAGCTAAATACAATAACTGGTATGAAAACAGATACTCAAAATCTCTTCCAAAGTCAAAAGCCAAAATAAAGAAGGAATGCATTGTAAATAGGCTGTAAGTCTCAAGCAGAAGGAACAAGGTTTTGCTGCCTTTATAAGGCAAAGATGACAGAGAAGGTAGAATTAGGGAGGGCGTGTTGGCCCTACCCACTGGCTCAAATCCAAGCTTTATGAAGGCCAGGACTCTTTGTCCACAAAGACCCCCAGGTAGAAACTGTGTAAAGGCACATCGGGACACCCTGAACTCCGGACCACATGGAGTATAGCTCAGCTTCCTGTAGTTCTCTTTATGGCTCTGCCATTCATCCTTCTGGAATCCATTTAAGTTGCCAGTTTGCACCAACTCTGGGAGATAATCCATTCCATAAATTCATTACCTGCTGCATGAAGTAGTATTTCCGCTGACTTGTCCTGAACTTGCCTCGCTTGTGGTTCCAAGGCACTGCTATATTTCAGGATCTGATGAGCAAGTCTGTGCTCATCTTATCCACACCATTTACAGTCTGATCATTTCCTCCTAACATCCTTCTCCTTGTCAGCAGCCCTTCTGTCTGCAGTCAGTTCTTCAGAGCATGCAGCATGCTGTCCAGGGACTTTCTCTAGCCCTGTTCTATCCTTCTAGAGCCTCACACAGTGTTGCAGGCAAGAATACACCACAGTTTCAGGTAGGAGTAAGACAATGTTCTCAATTTAATATTTTCCACACCTGAAAAATGTGCCCATTTTTAAGCAGCTCTGTCCTGGGTACAACCACATTATATTAGACATGGCTTCTATACCCAAGGAGTTTGCAAACTGATGGGAAACTTCTCCAGGTAGCACGGGTGGGTGGGTTCTGACCGATACTGCAAGTCAACCTGTCGGAAACAGGTCATTACCAAGAAATAAAAACAAGGGTAGTCAGCCTTATCCTTCAAAGCAGGCTAAAGTGCAACACTTAGTACCACATTGATTTTCACAATATCTGAGAAGAAGGCAACACCTTTTGTCTGCAATATAGTGATGTGTTGTTAGTGGGGGGTGGTCACTCAAAAAAAGGGGTTAAAATGTCCAGCCTCAGTTGACATATCTGCTTATTTTGGCTTCTTTTTTTAAAATTAGTTGTTAATAGTTTGTTTCATTCTATCTAGTGCCAACAAAGCTCTTGACCACCTTCAAATATCCTTACTGAAAACAAAAAACAAAATAATGAGGATTAAGCAAAATGTACTATCACCGAAGCTGCCTGGGGCCATTCATTAGTTCATAGGAGTTGGGATTTCACTGCCGAGGGAATAAAATAGTAGACAGGTGCTCTAATTTGCTTTTCCATAAGGGATGCATCATCCACCAAGAGTGAGAACATCCCAACCAGATGCTCACTCCTCTTCTTCTGCCATAATTGTATCTTCTAGTAGTGTCAATACCTCAACAGACTGCAGCTTTGGCAATCCAGGGTGAGCAAATCCACCATCTTGCCCACCTATTATTATGTCCCTAAGTTGTCTGCCACAAAAGCTATTGGCTTTCAGCACTAGACTTTTCTCTCTACTAGCTGAAATAGCCAGAGATACCACCTTATAAATGAGCTCCTGGTTTTCTTTCTACTATCTGATAGCCATGTCCATGATGCCCTGAGCTCGAGCTGACTGCCCCAGTTTCTCTCATTTAATTTATTCCTGTTTTCTCTTAAAAGCAATCCTACACACCTGTCACCTTGGCCAGGACAAATTTGTAATGTTTTCCTAGATTTCCAGAAAAGTATTTCTAAAATCTTCCCCCAATAGGCATCAAACCCAAGCCTGCACATTATCCCCGCTCATGTGGCATTCCTTCACAGAAGGCGATTTCCTCCTCTACTACATGACATAGCGGGAACGGGATGGATTGCCAGGTGGAAACCCTGGGCTCAAATCTGGGCTCCACCATGTATTCGCAGTGTGACCCTGAGCTTTCTCTGAATCTCAGTTTTCTTATCTGTGAAACTAGGATAATACTACATCTTGTAAATGTGCTGTGACAGATTGAATCCTCTACTATGTGTAAATCTCGGGTGGAAGGCCATTCCCAAATCCTCAGGCCAGCATTTAAGGCCTTACTATCATCTACCCCAGGCCTGTCTTCCTCAACACCCTGGTACACTCTACACTCTGGCCTTAGGCTCCAGGAGTTTTAGAGGAACCAATTATATGTAGGTAGACAATTATAGGCTCAAAGTGTCATAACAGATTGACCTTTTCCTAGTCTGGCAAGCACATCTACCCAGGGAAGGCCCTCATTCTGTATGCTTGCAAGCAGTGACCTGGGCCCATGTCTAGGCCTCCTCTTCCCTAAGACTCTGTAACTTCTTTCAAAGCCCAACCTGACACTCCTGCCAGCCCTATCTGACTACTTCTCAGCTCACCTATTCCTGGGACCCCTCCTTCCCCTTCTTGTTCAAATCCAGACTGAGTTGTCTCCACCTGGATTTCTAGGAAGGAGGTCTTATTGAGTTTTCTTTTGAAAGAAAACATTTTTGTTTTTTCTTTCCCTCGCCATTCTTGGCATTTCTGGCTGGAGTGCTGGGTTTTTTCTTTGGCTTTTCAACTCAAGGCCATGTGGTTTCTCCTGAGTAAACAGAAAGGCTCTCTCCATCCTCAGTTGTAGCAGTTGGTTGCACCAGCCATTTTAATGCCCACACGCAGAGGCCAAAGGACACTGCTGCCCAGGCGCAGTTGGTGAAGGGCAAGTCCCAGCTCAGCACCTGGCACCTGGCACCAACCTGTGTGCCTGGCAAATACAGTCAAGGAGGCTGACTCTCAGGCCCAGGTCATGGAAGGACCTCCCAAGACGACTCTGAGGAGACTCCTACATGCTCCACAGCCAAGTCCCAGTATCACTCCCTGTCCCCACTCACAGTAACCTTCGGGACACTGCACAAGCCCCCGGGCCTGGGTCATCAGAGCCTTGTGTCTGGAGGACCGTAGCCAACACTGGCGCAGGCCTTCTCACGTCCCAGCGTCCCAGGTGCTCGGAACTAGATCCGAAAATGCTGAATAAAAAGTAGATGAAGAGCAACCGAAGGCGAGAGGGAAGAACTTTTAAAGTCAGCTTTCCCCTCCATTTTTGCTTTGACAGCTCCTGGGGGTGCGCAGTTTTCCTAAATGCCTTCTGTGAGCAGTGTGAAGTCTTTTGGAGGTGTTACATGCACCCCTTGGAGCACTGAGCTCTGACGAGAGGGGCCTGTCCGTTTGTTTGTCCAGATAAGGCACTGGAGCCTTCACCCACCCTGCCCGGTGTCTCCCTCGCCAGCGCCGCCCGCCCCTCTCCAAGAAGGCCGCCCGCCCGTGCTAGGCAGCCCTGGGCCCTTTTCCCTTAAGCCGGGTGTGCCCGGAGCTGCCTCCGGTCGCTGGGAACACTGGTGCGGCTGTGAAGGAAGCTGGGGCTGGCTCTGCAGGCGAGGGGAGCGCCGCTGCGTCCTGAAGGAGGCGTGCTCCGCGACGGCGGGGCACAACAAGCACCGGCGGGGCGGGGGTGGGGGAGGCGAGTGGCGGGAAACCCAGAGGGAGGGCGCGTCTGGGGCGTGGGCGCCCACGGCCGAGGGCACCGTGCTCGGCTGGCTCCGGGAGGAAAGCCTGGGCCGGGCCCAGGGAGCGGGAAAGACGGCGAGCCCGCGTCAGGAAGTCGAGTCTCTGACATCGGGGCAGGACGGAGCTGGGCGCGACCTCAAGTATGCGCGTTGGCCCGCGGGAGCGGAACGCGGAGCGCGCTTTCCCCGGCGGCAGGTACGCGGGCGCGCGGGCGGGCGGGGCGGCGCCCACGACCCCCGCCACTCCGGCCGGCTCGGTGGGAGGGCCAGCCAGGGGCTGGAGAAAAGCAGAAGCGGGGAACCCAGCCGTGGCCCCTGTGCCTGCGTCGCCGGCACACCAGGCGGCACCCGGGACATTCCCCGGCGAAGGCGCCTGCAGGAAGCCCTCCTGCCTCCTGCCACTGAAAGGTGAGTTTCAAGACTTTGTTTTTGCTGGGTTTTTTGGGTTTTTTTAATACATTTTAAGCCGCCTTCTGTTTGGAAAGGGGCGTCCCATTCCTTTCTTTAGAAGGATGAGACCAGCCCCAGAGACAAATGAGATTGAAAGATAGTTTCTAAATAGCCTCTTGCCCCTTCACAACTTTAGTTCTAGTTTGTTTCCTCCTTGGCGAGAAGGATTCTCAGCAGGCTTCCATCTGCTTCTGGGCTGGGTCCACATGGGTTCCTCGGAGGTTTGGGTGGAGTTGACAACAGCTGCCGGTAGGAGCAGTTTAGAAGGGACAGATGGACTTTCTGTTTACTACTGAGAAAGTCAAATCCTGAGACTCTCCAGAAAGCATCACAGGGCTTAGATGTTTCTAAATCATTCTAAGTGAAGCCAAATTTTCTACAGGTTAAGGAACTGGCCAGAACGAAAATATGGCCTGGAGCCAGGGGTGGAGTGGGAACCTGTATGCTATTCTCAGAGTCTCCAGGGAGTGTGGTTGACACAAATTGCTTCCTAACTTCTTTGACTCTCTAAATGGTCCTCCTCCCAGACCCTCATCCCACCCATGAAGGTAGGATGGGAGACACAACAGGGCCTGTTTCCTCAGCATTCTGAAGAGCTTTACCACAATACATTATGAAATAATGGAGCTAAGTATACTATAGATCTGTGGTCCCCAACCCCAGGCCGTGGACATACTGGTCCCTGGCCTGCTAGTGACAGAGCCCCAGAGCTGGGCCACACACACCCCACCCCTGGCCCCCGCTGTCTGTGGAAAAATTGTCTTCCCGTGAAACCGGTCCCTGGTGCCAAAAAGGTTGGGGACTGCTGCTATAGATGTAAACTAGCATGAATGCCAGTCCTGCTAACCGAAAGGGAAACTGCAGCAGAGATAAGAACTTGCCCCAATTTAACAGAGAATGCTGGCATGTGGCAGCCAGCATGTGGTGCTCCCTTGCAGAACTGCTCCACTGATCCTGTTGAATGAGGAAGTGGAGGAAGAGTGTACAGGGGCATCTCGGAAGCACCTCCCTTCCAAAGCTGTTGGATTTCGGCCGGGCGCGGTGGCTCACGCCTGTAATCCCAGCACTCTGGGAGGCCGAGGTGGGCGGATCGTTTGAGCTCAGAAGTTCGAAACCAGCCTGAGCAAGAATGAGACCCCCATCTCTACTAAAAAATAGAAAGAAATTAATTGGCCAACTAAAATATAGAAAAAATTAGCCGGGCATGGTGGCGCATGCCTGTAGTCCCAGCTACTTGGGAGGCTGAGGCAGAAGGATCGCCTGAGCCCAGGAGTTTGTGGTTGCTGTGAGCGAGGCTGATGCCACGGCACTCTAGCCGGGGCAAAAGAATGAGACTCTGTCTCAAAAAAAATAAAAAATAAAAAAAAAAAAAAAAAATAAAAATAAAAATAAAAAAAAAAAAAAAGAGAAAGCAGAAAGGTGAGACAGTGGAGACAGAAAAGATCATGTGTATCTCAGGATTAACTGGAGAAATACGGAAGATAAAAGAGAGAAGTGGAGAGGAAGCATAAATCGTAGGATAAAGTGTAAAAAGGAGATTATTG
>CAUYPO010004740.1:0-19504 GCA_963574435.1 Cheirogaleus major
ATGCCTGTAGTCCCAGCTACTCAGGAGGCTGAGGCAGGAGGATCGCTTGAGCCCAGGAGATTGAGGTTGCTGTGAGCTAGGCTGACGCCACGGCACTCACTCTAGCCTGGGCCACAAAGTGAGACTCTGTCTCAAAAAAAATAAATAAATAAATAAATAAAATACTGAAAAAAAATCTACTGTAATAGAATTTGAATATCAAATTTTTCTGCATGTAAGTTCAATATCCTATGCACTAAGCTGAGTATTTGTGTATATTTTTATACAAGTTCAGCCCTATATATTAGATGAGAAAAGAAGAAGCTATAGATTTCATTCTCAACAAACTTGCAATCTAATTGAGGAGAAACAGTTAAAAATAAAACAGTGACTAATACATGACTAATACAAGGTATAAAGAAATAATGGTAAATTAGGACTAGTGTCCTAGATCTAAGAAAACATGAATCAATGTGGATTTGAATAATTTGGGGACATATTGGGAAGAAGGCGTGACTAGATCCAGGCCTTGAAGGGGACAATAAACAGACAGAGGAAAGAAGGTAGAACATTTCAGGCAAGACCATAGCATGGGGATAAGGATAGGGACAAGGGTAATGAAAATGATGCACTTTTAGAATAGTGAATCCACATGATTGGATTGAGAGAGTAGGAGAGTAAGACGTGGAAAACAAAGCTGAATTAGTGCTGGACTCTAGAGAATCATGACAGCCAGGGACAGAAGGTTGCAATGGACCCAATTAGGTCATTGGAGCCATTTTTTATTTCCAAGTAGGGGAAAGACATTTTAAAAAGTAATTTAGTTGGAAAATGATGCCAATAGACTTGGTGAGAGGAAAAAAAAAGAAAAAGAGGAAAAAAGAAATAAAAAATTAAAAAAAAAAAAAGTAATTTAAGGGCTGATCGTGGTGGCTCAAGCTTGTAATCCAAGCACTCTGGGAGGGTGAGGTGGGAGGATTGCTTGAGCTGAGGGGTATGAGACCCCAACTCTACAAAAATTAGAAAAATTAGCCAGGCATGGTGGTGTGCACCTGTAATCCTAGCTACTCAGGAGTCTAAGGCAAGAGATCACTCAAGCCCAGGAGTTTGAGGTTGCTGTGAGTGATGATGATGTCACTGCACTCTAGCCCTAATAAGAAAGTGAGATCCTGTCTCAAAAAAAAAAAAAAAAAAGTAATTTATGGAGACTCACCTGGCAGCAGTATGTAGGGTCATCTGGAGGAAAGAAGAGTCTTAGAGAAGACAACCAGGACACATTTGCTTGAGGTGAGTAGGGAGGAGGGATGGTTTTAAGAGATATGTCAGAGGAAGAAATGCCCATGATGTAACACAAAAGAAGATATTTGTTTGGTCTAACTTGTTTCCTGGCCTCTTTAGCCATTCCCTTCCCCCAAAGATGGGGTACTTAAATCCCCACCTTATCCCAGTTTCCAGAACCAATCCTAATCTGAGAAATCAAGTACTTCTCAAACTCTTGACGTACACTCAGTAGTTCAGCATCACATCCATCCCTCTTGGTGTCCAAGTTTGACAACCAGGCTCCTCACTTCTTATAATTAAGATTTTGCCTTGATCTCTTATTGATTTCCCTTCTTAGAATCTTTTAACTACTCTGGTTCCCTATCAGGATTGGGTTCTGTCTTATTCTTGTCAGTTCCTCTCCCAAGGATGAAGGTGGTTTCTCCTGAAATTAAAAACAAAACTATCAGAAAGACATAAACAAGTGGTAAATGGGATTATCTGAATAATAAGAATACCCTTTCTTTTTCTTTTCAACTCTGCTTTTCTAGGTTATGTAAGCTTTCTTGATAAAGCATGTAGTACCTTTTAAATGAAAAATAAAGAAAGAAAAGCAAAGTATTTATCTGAGCTTTTCTCTGAGGATCTTTGAAACCACCTGATCCACTCTTGACCTCCTGCCATCCTGTCTGGCACCCATCTCACCTGTCCACCTCCATATATTTTTACTGCCAATTGCCTACATGGTTTTAATATGTGTTCGTTTTATAAAATTTCAGGATTTTGCTGACACAAAGGATGTCCTCTAGTTGGTGTTGAGCAGATCCTAGGAACTTCTTTCCTGTATTAACCTGTGTGAACAGCTATAATGGTATTGGAGAAAAAATTACTTAGAAATTTGGGGACACTTACCTGTCAAGTAGGTAGCTTTCACTTGCATTTGCTTTATCTTGTACAACAATCTGGTTTTATCTGGAAGATTCCAATAAAATATTTTAAAGCAAATAAAAAAAAAAAAAGAAAGAAAAGAAAAATATTTAAACACGTGCGTTAAAGGGAAAAACTGGCTAACATGAGTTGTTGCCTAGAGTACCAAAGCCCATGTGGTTGTTCTGATAAGACATCGTGTCCTAGGAAATAAAGAAATCCATTTCTTGATTATGGGTGACAAGGATAAGGATATCCCTTCATTCTTACAAATTCAGGGAAATTATCTGCATTCTCAGCTGTCATTCTCAAGTGGAGATAGTGTTTATGTGTAAGTGCAGCCACAGTGAGCCACAGCATTAGGCCGTATGCCCCGAGGAGACAGCCTGGTTTGCAGCCGGTGACTTGCTGGCATATTCTATTCTGTTCTTCTCAGGCAGTCTGATTCCAGCTAAATCAGAATCTCTGGGAGTATGGCCCAAGCATCAGTGTTTGTTTTTTTTTTTTTTTTTAAGCACTCCATGGTTGAGAGCCACCAGTCTAAGCAATCAAAGTCTTTCCTGCCTATATTTCTACCCAAGAAACAGAACAAAATCAATGTAGTAACAAAACTGCTTTGACCTGAGCTGACAAATAATTCCTGTTGGTTACATCTAGGCCAGACACAGAATTAAAATTTGGCCTGAGAAGTCTTCTATTAAGGTCTCACCTAAAAATAATTTTCTGCTCTGTTTTCAGAGGATGTCCAGGTCCCTGATGATGAGAGCTCTGATGACATGTGGGGTCTTCACAGTTGAACTCTGACTACACACTGAAGGGAGTCAAATTAATGGGAGGACACAGATACCACCTTGGCCCCCATCCCAACTGACCCTTACATCCTCCCTGGGAGTGTGACACCTGTCAACCCCATAGGTAGTGATATGGATGACTCCTGGGTGTAGGAAGACAATCCCTTATCCCCCAGAAGAGCGCCAGTCAAGGGTGTCTTCTTATCCTCTAAGTGAGCAGTTCTCAGCCCTAACCGCACATTAGAATCATTTGAGCATGTAAAAATATACCACTGTCTAGGCTCCACCCTATTCCAACTAAATCAGAATATCTGGGAGTATGGCCCAAGCATCAGTGGGGTGGTTTTTTTTAATGCACCCCATAGTTGAGAGCCACCGGTCTAAACAATCATGGTCTTTCATGTCTATATTTCTACCCAAGAAACAGAACAAAATCAATATGGTAACTCTGAGCTGATATTGAATCTAAAAGACCAGTGTTCAGGAGAACCCTGGCTTAGTAACAACACCCCAGAAGCTCTCCTTGGTACTCATCAGAGTTGCTTGTACCAGTACCATAACTCTTGTTGATGACTGTATCCAGGAATGATGCTAGCCTATGTGACCCTGAGTTCTAATGCAACTATAACATTTGCTAATTTCCTTGCCACTGCCTGAGGCTAGACACAATCACACACACATCCTTTTCACCTGGGTTTTATAGGAGACTGTTGAATTAAATGCTGTTGGGTTTGTTTTTCCCCAATACGAACTTTTCCTTTCTACAGCCTAAACTTTCCGATCTTATGTGTTCTGCATATAATTATATTTTGTCTTGTCTGTTTCAGCCCAGATTCATTGCTCCATGGAGACCACTGTTCCATTTCACTGGCTCCAAAGTGAGTCTAACCAATCTGGACACTTAGACGTTGTCATCATTTTCTCACCTTTAACATCACCAATATTAGTAGCATTGTTACACAATACTGAGAAAGTATAAAATAAAATACATCTTTATAGAACTCATTTAAATTCTCTTTTAAAGCGAGTTCTTAATCATTTTACACATTGAAATCTTTTGCCTCATCTCTGCAAAATGTCAACAAAGAGAATTCCAGAGAGTGAATACAGGCTTTCCTGTATTAAAAAAAAAAAAAGAAGAAGAAGAAGAAGAAGAAAGTCTCTTATTCTCTGTAGAACTCAATAATATCTTCTCTTTAAAATGAAGGAGTTATACAAGATAACCAAGCTTCATCTAGTTCTTTAACTTTATGACTCATTCTTACAACTGATTTATTCCCTAATCCTTAAGAACCAACCCCCCAAAAATATATATTTGATTTTTTTAACAAAACATATTTACCCATGAGACATGAGACATTTTTTAATGAGCTTTTTCAAAGTGTTGCTTATTTCTAATAAAGTCTAAAAAGCTTGTTTCAAGTCCTAGTTCTTTTACTAATAAGCCATGTGACCGTGTGCAAGGTGCAAGAGGCCACATTTGTTATTGTTGAAACTACTACCATTTATCTCAAAACATGTTTCTTTTTTGTAACAGTCCCCATAGGGACTGTCAAAAATTGCCAGCGCCGACTATATTGCAAGTCACCATGGCAGGGTATTGGGGAAAGTTTTCAATTAGCAATAATCTCGCCTCAGATAAACCTCACTGGCTACGATACTGCCACTGTGCAAAAAGCTCAAAACAAGTTTTAAATACTGAAGAATAAAATGACAAAAAGTCTGGGATTTGTTTCAAAATAACCAGGGGGCTACAGATGGTGGGAGTAGTTTGGTGTGGAAGAAATGTTACAGTCTATGTGTTGAGAATTGCTGAAGGTGGGGTTTTGTTTTTACCATTAAGTGGTTGTAAGGATAAAATAAGATAAAATGACCAAAACCTCTAAATACTTTTAAAAAAAAAATCTTTAAAATTTCTACCAAAGCAGGATCTTTTTAGCAAATCTTTTTTTCCTTTCTTTTTTTGTATAATTATTCTCTTACTCTTAAAACCACTCAGTGATTTTTGTAGCAAATCTTTTTTTTTTTTGAGACAGAGTCTCGCTTTGTTGCCCAGGCTAAAGTCAGTGCCGTGGCGTCAGCCTAGCTCACAGCAACCTCAAGCTCCTGGGCTCAACCAATCCTTCTGCCTCAGCCTCCCAAGTAGCTGGGACTACAGGCATTCGCCACCATGCCCGGCTAATTTTTTCTATATATTTTTAGTTGGCCAATTAATTTCTTTCTATTTTTAGTAGAGACAGGGTCTCGCTCTTGGTCAGGCTGGTTTCGAACTCCTGACCTTGAGCTATCCACCCGCCTCGGCCTCCCAGAGTGCTAGGATTACGGGCGTGAGCCACCGCGCCCGGCCTCTATTTCCTCTTAATCTTGAATTTTACCCTCTTCCAGTATCCTTTATAATTTGCTTACTGATTGTCTTCCCCAAAGGAATATAGCTTCCAAAGGGCAGAAATTATCTCTTTTCTGTTGCTTTGTTTCTTGCTTTATTCTGGGGCATGTATGTGCTTTGATGGGGTTTTTCTGTCACCTAGGCTGGAGTGCAGTGGCATGATCATAGCTCGTTGCAGCCTCAAGCTTCTGGGCTCAAGAGATCCTCCTACCTCGGCCTCCCCATTCACTGGGATTACAAGCATGAGCCACTATGCCTGGCTTGTCCTAGCTTTTACAGCAGTGCCTGGCACACAGTAGGTATTTAGTAAAGCTCTGATGAATGAGTGAAGGAATTCTAATATGCAGCTAGGATGAAAAACCAAAGAATCAAGTCTGATCGTCTAGAAGCCTCAGTTTTCTCATCTGTCAGATGGGGCTGCTGAGAATCCCCACCTCTCAGCGTGGTCAGGAGGATTCAAGGAGATAATGCCTAAAAAATGCCTTCCATGCTGGTGTCCCAGGGCCTTGAGCTCCTTCCCTAACAGGATACCTGGGTCCTGTTCGCCCCTCCCAAGCCCCACTCAGAAAGAAATATGAGAGAGTGCCCCGGCAACCGGAAGAGGGTACGCCCCCTGCGGGAAGAGAAGAAGGGCACGCCCCCACAGGAGGGGAAGAGGGCACGCCCCCTGCCGGAAGAGGAGGAGGATAGCACACCCCTATTGGAAGAAAATGACAAGGGCACGCCCCCACCGACAGGGAAGGAGAGGGCACGCCCCCTCTCACCGGAAGAGAAGCATGAGGGCCTGGAAGAAGGTCCGGAAGTTATTGTGCTCAGTGATTTGGAACTCATCTTCGTCACTGTCCTCGTCCTCCACGTCGATGCCGATGTTGCCAAACACCTGGGGAATTGGAGGGTGATGGCCAGGCCCCTGATAACTTCTTGGAAACCCAGTTCAACCTCGACGGCTGCCTCTCTGACCCAGGTTCTCCTGACCCACCCCTGCCTAAGGGCGGCTGTCCTTGGGAGGCTCTGGGCACCTTAGGGGCTGCCCGCACTCACCTGCATCCCGATGATGGCGTAGATGAAGAAAAGCATGGCAATCAGCAGACAGACATACGGCAGGGCCTGGTGGGGAGGAAGGCAATGAAGACGGGTGCTGGGGGGCCCCGGTGCTGCGTCCCGCCCTTGGCTCAGTGCTCTGCCCCACTGGGTTTGGTGGCCACATGCTTTGCCAGGGTCCTGCCAGGGCTGGTGGGCATCTCTGGCAGTCCTGGGGTGAGGCCCTTAAAACTCTGAAGACACGCCAGGGGCAGGAAGTTAGACAAGAGCCCTGCAGATAACAGATTCTCTGCAAAATGGAGCCTCATAGAGGCACTTCCAGCCTGATCCCACTAATACACGCAGCCAGAGCACCGAGGTCTGCTCTGCTTCTCAGCCCTGTGCCAGCAGCAGGGGCAGGGGCTCACCTTGAAGGACTGCACAAAAGTCCAGAGAAGAATGCGAATGGTGTAACCCTGGCGGAGGAGTTTGATGAGCCGGGCAGCTCGGAAGAGGCGGAGAAAGCTCAGGTTGATGAAGTTATTCTGGGGAGACGGAGGAAAAGGGGTGACTATCCACCCACTCCGAGGGGCTCAGAGCCATCACCACTCACAGAGGCCCCTACATGAAGCCAACCAATAGGAAAAAAGCAAGCCAGACCCCAAATAAGGAGGGAGAGGAGAGAAAGCACTATTAATGCAATGGTGCAGAGGAAAAACTCGAAAAAGGAACAAAATCGGGGAGAGAGAGGGTGGGAGGGGGCAAAAGGCATTAACTCAAAAGCATAAACCCTCCCTGCCAGCCCTACCCACAATGAGGAGAAGGAAAGAAAATGGAAGGAGAAAGGAAGAGGGTGGGGAAGAAATAACAAAAGAACAAGTAAAAGAAAATATATCCGAATCATCCAATCAGGAAAAAAATCGAGATGGTTTTTGTTTCTCCCAACAACCAAATGCACTGAGACGATAGGACACAAGCGGGTCAAGTTGCAGAATCCACCACACGTGTACGATGCACAAACACCAGGGCGGGGGCGGGGCTGAGGGTGGGGGTTGCCAGCACGCTCAGGCCTGGTGGATGTGTACGGGTTCCAAGGGCATGTTACGCTCCGGGCCAGAAATGCATCTGTCACGGGACTCACCGGGCACCCTGCCCTGCCCTGCCCTGCCGAGCTGCCCACCCGCTCTTGCCCGCCCTGACCTCACCCCACGGCCAAGAGGAGCAGCGGCTCAAGCCAATGGGGAGAAGCGAAGAGCATCTTTTCTTACCCCCTTGGCGAGCGGGAATGGGGAGGATGGGAGGGAGCTGGGGCTGTTCGGCTGCAGGGTGAGTCCTCGCTGCCCGCTGAGTCGGAGAAGATGCATTTGGGGCCCTTTTCCCCCCTCTCAGGGATGGCTTCTCAGCTTCTGGGGCTGGGTGGAGTAGCTCAGGCCTGCAGGAAGCAGGAAGTACTCAGCTCCCGTGGGTGGGTGAGTTCAGAATAAGCCCGGGCCCACCGAGGGGTGGGTGCTGGGGGCGGGGAGGTGGGGCCATCCCTGCCCCCAGGACCTCCCTGGGTGGCCTCTGTCTCTGCTCAAAGCCCCCCCGTCTAGTCACTGCCTCTATCTCCTCCCACCCAAGCTAGAAGAACAAGCTAGAAGAAAGGGACTTGACAGACCGAATGGTGGCAGAGAGATTTGGGGGCATAGGCTGCCACTGTTATGTGACCATCCTGGGGCTTCAGGGGACTGTGGTGAAGGCTGGGAGGCTAGAAGTCACAAATGGACCAAATCTGGCTGCCGACAAAGCTGTGTTGTTGGGCCTGAGCAGTGTTTTTTTGGTTTTTGTTTGTTTTTAGTTAAAAATTGTTGCCATTGTTTAAAAACCATGAGATTCTGCCCACCCATCTGGCTTTCTGGCAACCCTAGGCCTGCTGTGACTGGCCCCTGGAAGCAGGCCATGTGTTCTCGAGTTTTCCAGGGTCCTCCGGTTCTAGAAATGGCACCTGCTTTCCCAGTTTACTGGTGTCTGCTCGGCACCCAGAGGCGTCTGGGTTCGAGGCGCCTGCCTCATTGGCTGGTGCCGAGCAGGGTGGAGGCAGGAGGAGGACACGGTCTCCCTGAGCCGGCTCTGCTTGGTGGATTTGTAGGAGTCCCAGATACAGGCCACGTAGCACGATTTAACGTGGCCTGGTCCTCGTCCCCTAGATGGCACAGGGTGACCACACAGTCACAGCATCCCTCCCGGTTTCCAGTGTCCCAGTTTGGGTGGCGAATTATAAGGGCATCCTACGTGGTGGGCTCGGAGGGCTTCCCGGCCACCAGATCTGTGTCTTGTGCCAGCTCTGGCCTGGGAGCCAAGAGGCAGGGACTGGAATTCATGGGATTTCTGAGGCTGGCAAGAAGCCTCTGGGTCTGCTGGCGACGATGTCCAGGAGGCTCTCTGGACACACCAGTGGGTCCTTAGGCCTCTAGGATGGGGTCGTGGGCTGAGGGGTTTCTACTCTGTCCAGTTGAGCTCAACCACTGTGAGAATGTCCCAAGTGCTTCAAACAAGCCCCAGCACCCTGCTCGGCTAAGAGAGTGGCCCTCCGTGTCCCACTGACCTGACCCCCCATCCCTGCCTGGCCACCCAGCTCCACCTGGAGATGGGGCCGATGGCTCAGGTGTCCCCGGCCCCCTCCCGTCCATCCCCAGAGTACAAGCCATCCCTTCCATGGGGCGAATCATAACATGGGGACTCGGCCAAGCATGCGAGGCAGGCGGGCCCTGAAAGCAGCCTTGGGGGACGGGGGCTCGCAGCGGAGCGGGAGGCGCCTGGCCCCATGCGCGCAGCAAGGGCTCTGGCGGGGGCTCGCATGCAGAGAACGTGCTGCCCTGCCCGGAGCAAGGGAGGGGGAGACACACGAGGGAGGTGGGGTGGGGAGGGGGTCTGGTGCTAGTCTGCCCTCAGCCACCCCGCCACCTCTTCCAGCGTCTGCATCTTTCAAGTGCCCACAGCACATCCGGTGAGTCCCCTGTCCCTAGCTTCCGTCTTTCCATCCACAGCCTGGAGGAGCAACTTCCTCTCCTCAGCCTGCCCTGTGCTTTGTCCCCAGCTAGAGCGAGAAGGGGGCCTGGACACAGGCCCAGGGAGGCATGGGGACAGCTTCTTTGAGGTCCTCTCTCCTCCAGTGCCATGCTCAGGGGCAGGTGTCCCTTGAGTGCTCAGAAGGACATGGAGACCACCCACCCAAAGGCTCCAGAGAGTCCTGCCACCTGCAGCCCAGACTTCACTTGTCAGCTCCAGCCCCCATAACCACCTGCCGACCTTCTTTCGGGGTGTCCTGAAGGCACCTAAAACTCACCCACACTTGTTCTCTCCCCCGCAGCTGGGCCCTTCCCTGGCACCCCCTAATGTCCATCTCCTGACTTTAAGCCAGACCCGAGCGCCCCCGGCACTGGGCACCTCTCATCCCATTAGCCGAGACCTGACCCATCCCTGGTAGCCGCTTCCCCACTGTTCCCTTCCTCCGCCATCACCTCTCGCTGCCATTCCCGGTGCCCACCTCTAGCCCAGCCCCCTGCCAAGCTGCTCCCTGCTCTGCAGCCAGAGTGACCTTGTCTCATTACACATCCGCCTGTACCTCCCCTGCTTTAGATCCTCCCAGGCTTCTCCCTGTGCTTAGGATAAAGCCCAAATCCCCTGACCTCCACGCACTCCCTCTTGCCACAGGGCCTTTGCACGTGCTGTCCCGGGCCTGGAGTGCCCTTAGCGTCTCTGTCTTGTTAATGCTGCTCATCCATCAGCTCCCAGTGCAAGTACAATTTCAAGTGGAGTCAAGGGATTATTTGGCCAATGCCTGCTTCCCCCACCTGGCTGCAGGTGGGGGGAGGGGACAGTGTTCACCATTCCATCGTGGCACCGAATAGAGGCTCCTTAAACGTTTGGTGGGTGAGTGCACGTGTATGGCCAGCAGGAGAGGGTTCCCGGCCAACGGTGCCACTGGGGTCCTTCACAGATGTCACCAGTGGGCAGTGAGGGGTGTGGGAGCTGAGCAGCGGTGGGGGGGGGAGATGTGTGTGGGGCGTGCTAGGCTGGAGCTTTGGCTTTGCAGGGTGGGTGGGTGCGACGGACGAGGACAGTGTCTGCGCGTGTGCGGCCCCTGTGCGTGGGGAGCCAGAGAGGAGAGAAAGAGCTAGGGACAAACAAGAAAGAATGGAAGTCATGACTGTGTGCCACGGCTGTGTGTGCGGCGCTGTGTGCAGTGATTGTCATGACTGTGTGTGCAGTGGATATATGTGTGCAGTGGCAGTGTGTGCAGTGATTGTCATGACTGTGTGTGCAGTGGATATGTGTGTGCAGTGGCTGTGTGTGCAGTGATTGTCATGACAGTGTGTGCAGTGGATATATGTGTGCAGTGACAGTGTGTGCAGTGATTGTCATGACTGCGTGTGCAGTGGATATATGTGTGCAGTGGCAGTGTGTGCAGTGATTGTCATGACTGCGTGTGCAGTGGATATATGTGTGCAGTGGCAGTGTGTGCAGTGATTGTCATGACTGTGTGCAGTGGATATATGTGTGCAGTGGCAGTGTGTGCAGTGATTGTCATGACTGTGTGCAGTGGATATATGTGTGCAGTGACAGTGTGTGCAGTGATTGTCATGACTGTGTGTGCAGTGGATATATGTGTGCAGTGGCTGTGTGTGCAGTGACAGTGTGTGCAGTGACAGTGTGTGTAGTGACAGTGTGTAGTGACAGTGTGTAGTGACAGTGTGTGCATTGACAGTGTGTACAGTGGCTGTGTGTGCAGCGACAGTGTGTGCAGTGACAGTGTGTGCAGTGGCTGTGTGTGCAGTGGCTGTGTGTGCAGTGACAGCGTGTGCAGTGACAGTGTGTGCAGTGATTGTCATGACAGTGTGTGCAGTGGATATGTGTGTGCAGTGGCTGTGTGTGGCGACTGTGTGCACGGGCCATGTGTGCACTGTGCGTGGAGACTGTGCATGCAGTGGCCATGTGTGCGCAGGAACCAGGCTATGCATGCAGTGACTGTGTAAAGACAGTGTGTAGTGACAGTGTGTGCAGTGACAGTGTGTGCAGTGGCTGTGTGTGCAGTGACAGTGTGTGCAGGGTCTGTGTGTGCAGTGGCCGTGTGTGCAGTGGCCGTGTGTGCAGTGGCCGTGCGTGCAGTGGCTGTGTGTGCAGTGGCTGTGCGTGCAGTGGCTGTGCGTGCAGTGACAGTGCGTGCAGTGGCTGTGCGTACAGTGACAGTGCGTGCAGTGGCTGTGTGTGCAGTGACAGTGTGTACAGGGGCTGTGTGTGCAGTGACAGTGTGTGCAGGGGCTGTGTGTGCATGTGGCTGTGTGTGCAGTGACAGTGTGTGCAGTGACAGTGTGTGCAGTGGCTGTGTGTGCAGTGACAGTGTGTACAGTGGCTGTGTGTGCGGTGACAGTGTGTGCAGTGACAGTGTGTGCGGTGACAGTGTGTGCGGTGGCTGTGTGTGCAGTGGCTGTGTGTGCAGTGGCTGTGTGTGCAGTGATAGTGTGTGCAGTGACAGTGTGTGCAGGGGCTGTGTGTGCATGTGGCAGGGGTGCACGTGCAGTTCAAGGCTCCAGGAGAGGGCCTCAGCCACTAGCCCCCTTGACAACCTGCAGACCGAGTCCCCTGCCTGGGAGCCTCGGCCTGCACCCCGCGTGGCCTCAGGCATCCTCTGGCAGACTGGAAGAGTCAAGTCTGCCGTTCAAACCCGCAGAGCTCACGGGCTTGGGCCGGGCGTGAAGGACAGCAGAAGGGAACAGGGAGTGGGTAGGGACGGGGTTTTTCTGCTTTCCTGGGGCCCCACCTCCACGGAGCCAAACAGGGGCTGGGAGTGTTGAGAGGTGGCTGTGGGCGGTCGTCCCTCCCAGAGCTCTGAGTGTCAGGGACACGTGTGCGGGACGGGGTGAGGGGCACGGCCAACCCGCTCATCCTGGGGGAGGCGCTGCACAGGAATAACCCATCCCTCTCTCTGCAAAAGGTAGAAACCAACCCAACCAGAGGGGGCGGGGGGGGGGGAGAGGGGGAGGGAGAGGGAGGGCGAGGGAGGGAGAGAGAGGGAGAGAGAGAGAGAGAGAGAGAGAGAGAGAGAGAGAGAGAGAGAGAGAGAGAGACTGACTAGACTGCAGGAAGAAGGGGTGGGAGGACGCACAGACAGCAGGGACGGGTGGGGAGTGCGCAGGCATCCCAAGTTGGAAAGCTGAGCGTGGCATGCAATGCCTATGCGAGAAGATGCGTTCACAGTTAATGTAAGGCATTTAGACTTCAGAAAGAAGTAAGACCAACCGGATTCTAGATGCAGATGTTGAAGATGAAGGGGGAGCAGGCGGGCGGGGGCGGTTGGGGAGGCGAGTTCAGCGTTTTTTAGGTTGATTTGTAACCAGTGCCAAAAAACCAATGGGTTTCGGTTCCCCGGGCGGGGAGTGGGGGTGGTGGTGGCGGTGGGTTGGGAGTCATTGGTGTATGAACACACAGACCACGTCATGGATGAACAAATGAATTTCATAGTGCATTTTGATTGGATGAGTTTTTCAGACGGCGTTGCGCCAATATACAGTTTTAAGAGCAGGCATGAAAAGAGACAAGACAAGAAACACAGTCATTATCCGTCGCACACAGAGCGAACCCACGTCACCCCGGCCACTTGGGGGGTGGCAGCTTAGGCCCATGGGCGGCACTGGAATTACTGCCCCATGACCTCTGCTGCCCCCCAGTCCCCCAGGGACCTGCCCTCCCCAGGGTGTGGCTCCCCTGCCCCAGCTTGGCTGAGCCCTGGCCTTGGCCCTAGGGGGCTTACCTGGGACGTAGAAAGGGACCACTGTCTGCTTGCTAGGGGGCCTCCCCCTGCCCCAGGCTGGGTCCCAGAAGGGCCCAAACACCCACCTGCTATCTTTTCCCTAATTGAAATGATTATAATTCAGGGCCAGCTAATGAACTGCACCCAGGTAAATTCATGGTAATAACAACCGCTATTTGTGAATTCTTAATTTCCCGGTACGTTCTGTGCCAAGCACTTTATGCCAATTGCTCTTATTTGCAAAAAAAAGTTGCTGTCTCCCTGCCCTCCACTCCCAGAAGGTCATTCCTTAAGGGGCTAAACATCCTGCATACCTGTCTGTCTCATTTTGTCTCTTGTTCTGTCCTTAGCACCTATAACCATGCCCAGCACACAGCAGGCGCTCAATGCATGCCTGTGGGGTGCCTGCATGAATGTGAGTCTTGCGAAGATCCAGTGAGGTTGCGTCCAATGGTTATTCCCCACTCCGCCTTAGACCAAGTTGGTGTCCAAGATCAAACAGCTGTTGGGGAGGGCTGTTTGGCTACTGCAATGGTCCTAATATCCCTAAATGGGTCCTCATGCCTCATCCTCCTGCTGTCTCCTGTCCTGCCAGCCAGGAGAACAGGCCATTGGGGTCCAGCCTTGCAGATCTTTTACTAGTGATTGGAGGTTTCAACCAACTTCTCCCACCTGCTCAGCTGGGGAGCTGGGCCGCCCCTTCTAACCTCTTGACCCAAAGGCTGTCTTGTACTCAGTTGGATGGCTAGATAGTCTGACTGCCACCTGGAGCTCCAGGCCTCTCTAGAAACTCAGGACAGAAGAAGACAGTCAGCCTCTGGGCCCTGTGCCAGGGGCTAGTGGCCAGGTGGGGACAGCCCCCAGGTGGGCATGACTCCTCCAGAGAGAAGTTTCAGGGGTGTGGTGAGGGGAAGGGGGAATTGCTGGCTCGCTGGAGTTGAAGGCAAAGAAGCGTGGTCACGATACCACTTGGGTGGGGGGCTTGGGGGGACACATCAGACAATGTAGCTCCCCAGCCTTCTAGAATGGAAGAGTGGGTGGGCAAACTGATCTCTTTCTGCTGGGGGATTGGACTGGGTCACCCCAGGAGCTGCCAATGTGCCCTCAGGAGTTGCCCTGGCCTGGCTTTGTGACCTTGGGTGGGTCCCTCACCTCCCGGGAGCACTGAGCATCAGTTTTGTCATCTGTGAAATGGGACAACACCCCACCCCGATCTGTTCTTCTCACTTCTCAGCCTGCTCTGAGCATCACATTGGCTTTCTCTGGTTACCTTGGCCAACGGGAGGCTCTGGCAAGAGACGGAGAACAAGGGGAGAGAAAGGTATTTCTGTCCCGCTGCTCTCTGCCTGCCCACAGCTGCCCCCTGGCAGCCTCTCCCTGCCTCACTCCTACTCCGGTTTCCTCCTGACTTCAGCACCGGGGCAGGTAACATCTCCCCACGGCGGCTGGCTGGTTGCCAGGCACCTGGCCATGCCTGTCGGTCCCTTCCCCTTCCCTTGCACGAGTGGTCTGTGTATTCCCATCGCTTCAGCTGAACGCTCCGAGGAAATTCTTTTATGCACCGAGACCCTGAGCAGGAGCCAGCCCACGTAAGATGCTTGGCACGGACCTGGCACACGGCAGGTGTGCGGCCCTCACCAGCCAGCACTATTCTTATTGTCATTAAGACGCCATTGATACCAGCTGGGCCCTTGGCTCTGACGCCCCGTGCTGTGCCCTTTCCCTCCCCCTGAGAGGGTCTCCTCCTTCCACTCCATCTCCTGAGGACCCTTATGTCTGGGCTCACTGGCAGATGGCCAAGGACAATGTCTGGGACAGGAATTCTAGGGCCCCGAGTCTTCCAGAAAAGGGGGAGAGGACGATGTGGCCTGTGGGGCCACTGCAGAGAGGTCCAGAGACTCCCATGTGTCCCCAACCTGGGGCTACCAGAGGGAGGACACCCTGGGGACCCTCCTAAGGCCCTGGGAGTGGCGTCACCCTCTTTGCCCTGACGGCTGTGGGTCCCTGCTGCCCATGAACCAGGAGAGGCTTAGTGAATTCAAGCGGAATTGACTTGCACCTGCTTCTGCCTGGGCCCCCAGCACTGTGCGGTGTTTGGGGTGGGCTCAGGTGTTCGGGGGCCTTTAAGTGTCTCACAGCTGCATATTTACTCGTAAATCAACAGCCAGGCTTGGGGTACCCCGGGAGACACCCTTGCCCCCAGGAGCCCTGGTTCTCCCTCTTTGGTCTCGGCCAAGCGCCAGCCTGAGCCAGCGGAGGCTGTCGGACCCACAGCTCCCCCCCCCTCCCGGCCCACAGCCCGCCCAGAGCTGCCCGGACAGAAGCTGGCGGGAGACTTACCCCAAACTCAGTCACGAGGATGTCTGTGATGCTGCCCAGAACGGTCACAAAGTCGAAGATGTTCCAGGCATCGCGGAAATAATTCTAGAAGGAGGACCCACAAGACAGAGATGCCGACGGAGGGCTCAGTGCCCCGCCCCCGATCAGTGGGGTGCCCAGGACAGTCATGATCATTCAAACAGCAAAATGCTACAGTACAGGCTGCTCGATGTCGTCTGCTCTGAGTCCCCCTCTCTGGGACGCCCCCGCCCCGCCGAGGCCTGCCCACGACTCGCCTGACATTTCCCAGGGCTCCCCGAGACCCCAGGGGCTTTATAAACAGCATCACTGGAGTCTTCACCAAGATCCCACAGGGAAGGATTGTCACCCTTTTCCCAGGACTCAAAGAGCCAAGCCACTCACCTGCCTGAGGCCAGCAGCACAGAGGTACAGAGCCAGGATTTGAACCCAGGCCTGGGAGGGCCCAGAGTCTGTGTTCAGGATCCCACTGTCATGACAGCTAAGAGAGGAGGCTCTGGGTTCAAATCCCAGCTCTGCCCCCAGAGCTGTGAGGCTGTGGGCAAGTGGTTTAACCTCTCTGTGCCTCCGTGTCCTGAGCTGGAGAAGGAGGACAGTAATAGGGCAGAGAGTGGGCATTGGAGCAGGGGCCTTGGGGCCTTCCTGGACCCCTGTGATCAGATGGGGCCACATGTGACTAGGGCCTAGACCCCGTGTGTCGGGTATGACCGATGTGCTGTGAACAGGGGCAGCAGAAGCCGCTTCCTGGCCAGCACCGGACTCTCCCCCCCCGGGCCTGGTGACCAGCAACATTCTGCATGGTGGCTGCTCTGTGGTGTCCATGAGGCAAACAGCCCTCCCTGCTGAGTGTAAAAAAATGCCTCTGTTGATTTATGTCACCGAGACGAGATGTGGGCTTATTTGTTACTGTGGCTTCACTTGACCTATCCTGACTGGTGCACCCTGGGCTGGGTGCTGGCTCGACTGGGACACGCAGGCATTAAAGTATGGAAACACTCCACACTGTTCGCTAAACAGCCACAGCCCCAAGCCCTACAAGGTCCCCTGCAGTCCCTGCCTCTCCCTCCACCCAGCACTGAAATGGTGACGTGTGGCCCTTTAGGAGGGGACACTGTGCCAATGTCAGAGCCCACATCGGGCGGCGCCCCTGCCTGGATCCCAGTCTGGGTCAGACAGATGCCCTCCCCTCAAGGCTTGTGGGGAGGTCACTGAGCATGGGATTTGGTATACAGTAGGCGCTCAGCAGATGCACGTTGTTGTTTTACAATTGCCCACAAGGAGTTCAGGTTCTGTTGGCACTTTTGGTATGTAGCAGATGCTGCTGGGGCCCCGTCCGTATCCCCTTGCATCTCAACAGCACGCCTTTGCTGCTTTGCCCAGTTCTCTCTGGCTGCATATTTGCCAGGGAATTAACAGCTCCCCTGGGGACAGCCCTTGACCCCGACTGATGAGGGCTCTGCAGTGTGCTCTCTGCTGCCTCCCGGAGGTCCCCAGTGGAACTGCACTCCCAGTGCCCACAGTGGGCACTGGCTTTGTGACATGCTCTTTCCTGGTTGCATTTCTCTCCCTGCCTCATTTCCCCTCTCCCCTACCATCTTGCCTCCCAGATACATTCCTTGCACTCAATCCTTGTCTCAGGCTCTGCATCTTGGGGATGTGCAAACAAATACAACCCTCTAGGTGTTTGGCCACAGACCTCAAGTGCTGGGCCTTAGAAGGGCTTCCCTCCAGGTCCTGAGTGTCACATGGAGAACTTGGGGCTTCATTTAAAACTGAAAGGGGCAGCTCAGTGCAGGCCCCATGGGACTGGCAGGGGCGAAGGAGACAGAGCTTCAGGCCCTGGCAGAAGAATCACTTCCCTTCACCAGTGGAAGATCAACTCAGAATAAAATAACTGCATGACCCGGCTCCCCTCAGCCCTGGCAGGCCGGGTGCATCTCATCCCACAGATGTGGAAACAGGAGCAAAGAGGCCAAGGGACCCGCTTGAGGCCGCACAGCTGGAAAGAGGCTGAGGCAGGATTTGCACCCAGGTGTGGATGCAGCAAAGCCTGAGTTCTTCCCATGGCACGTCCTGGGACCCATGCTGGGCCACACAGCCCACAGGTAGCATCCCCAGGACCGGAGCGCTGAGTTGGTGCTCTTGCTCTGACTACCGGTGCCTCCTGTGATCGGCCGGTGCTCAGAGCAGTCGGACAGCCCTGACTGTGCTGGGGATATCTGTTCTTTTTTTCCCTTTCTTTTGAGAGAGGGTCTTGCTCTGTCACCTGGGGTAGAGTGCAGTGGCGTCATCACAGCTCATTGGAACCTCAAACTCCTGGCCTCAAGCGATCCTCCCACCTCACCTTCCCAGAGTGCTAGAATTACAGGTGTTTATTAAATTTAAATTTTAATTGTTTTAAGAGACAAGGTCTCACTTTGTTGCCTTGGGTGGAGTTCAATGGAGTGATCATAGTTCAGTGTAGCCTCAAACTCCTGGGCTAAAGCCATCTTTCTGCCTCAGCTTCCCAAATAGCTCAGCACACACCACCACGTCCAGCTACTTAAAAAAAAATTTCTTTTTAGTAGAGACAGGGTCTCACTATGTTGTCCAGCCTGATCTCAAACTGCTGAGCTCAAGTGATCCTCCTGCTTTGGCCTCCCAAAGTGCTGGGATTGCAGGCATGAGCCACTGTGCCTGGCCAACACTCATTAAAAATACAGATTTGGAGACCCCCTCTCCCACCCAACCATTAGAACTTCTGCAGGTGGATCTGGGATTTGATTTTAAGAATTCTTCCCATGTGCTTCTGATGAGAAAGCAATGGCTGTGCTTTGGAGGAGAAATGTGGGTCAATGACATTTATTGGGACCCTTCCTAGTACTAATAATTATCGAGCCAGGTTTTATCCTCAACTCTCCGGAGGGCACATTAGAGCGTGTGGCGCTTACAAGGGCTCTGCTGGGGTAGATGGGGGGATGGGTCCCTCTTAGGATGGTGACGTGACAAAGCCGGTACAGGACGAGGTGGGACTTGAATCTAGTTCTCTCTGGTGCTAAAGCCAATGCCCTTAACCAGCTCCGTGAGCCAAGGACAGAACTCAGTTTCCTGAGACCCCAGCCGAGACCACAGGACACAGGTCACCCTCTCCAACAGACCGACAAAGGCGGCGGTCAGGAGAGCTCGGCCACCCACTGGGGACCTTCACGAAGTCGCTTACCGCGGTCACCCAAGTCCAAACCCATTAGCTTAGGCCTCCTTCACCTTCTTTGTGTGTGTGTGTGCTGTGAACCCCTTGGCCGTGCGGGAAGACCTTCTCAGAGTAAATCTTACAAACGCATAAAGTGCATAAAATGAAACGGCCATGATTACAAGGAGATCTGTTATATTCAAACAGCTATCAAATATTTTTAAATATGGTGATCTAAGAATTAATGTACTTCTTCACGAACTCACTAAATAACAAGTTCTAGCTGTAGGTTTAATAACCATCAGCGTTTGGAAGCAATTACGAACACAAACTAAATTTCGAGGTATCTGAAATGCCCTACAAGGCAGTATGAAAATATCTGACTTTTATTGGTGACACGGGTCGTATTGATAATACTGCGGGGGTGGGGTTTGTTGTCTGCCTTCAACATGGGAGGAAATGCTAAAGTTTAGTTAGTGGCGGGTGAAAAAGAAAGATGCAATTTTTGTTTTTTGAGACAGAGTCTCACTCTGTTGCCCAGGCTAGAGTGCCGTGGCATCAGCCTCGCTCACAGCAACCTCAAACTCCTGGGCTCAAGTGATCCTCCTGCCTCGGCCTCCCCAGTAGCTGGGACTACAGGTGCACACCATGATGCCAGACTAATTTTTCTATTTTTAGTAGAGACGGGGTCTCATTCTTGCTCAGGCTGGTCACTCCTGGCCTCAAGTGATCCTCCCGCCTCGGACTCCCAGAGTGCCGGGATTACAGGCGTGAGTCACCGAGCCTGGCCGAAAGGTATAATTTTTTCACATCTAATTTTGCGA